>JASDQU010790210.1:34581-48870 GCA_032191745.1 Picea mariana | reverse complement strand
TAAAAATTTAAAAACAAACTTTATAATATACAAAAATTATATAACAAAATTTAAAATTTAAATAAAACAAAAAGAATTTAAAACCCCCCCGTGGCTGTGATTGGAGGAGCGGAGGGAGAGGAGGTGGTGATTTGTGCGAAGGCCAGAGTATGGGAGGATTGGTGGGAGGTCGCGTGCAGAGGAGGAGGGGTGTTGGAGGGAGCTCACAAGGAGGAGGAGGATGAGGGAGGAGCGGGGGAAGAGGGGTGTTGGAGGGAGCGCGGAAGGAGGATGAGGATGAGGGAGGAGTGGGGGAATGAATTGAGGCAATTTGGAGGAGGGAGAAGAGGAGGGTGTGGAGGGTTGGAAGCGGGGGTTTTCTGCACACATGGAGGAGGAGGAAGGGGAGAATGATGGAATGGGAGGAGTTGGGGAATGGAAGCCTGAGCGCGTGGAGAGGAGTAAGGGAGGAGCTGGAGAAGGGGACTGTGCCCGAGAGGAGTGNGGGGAGGTATGGGAGGAGCTAATTGGTGTGTGGTTGCGCCCTAGTGGTGGACAGGTAGCCAACCACAAAATTCAAAAAATGTTTTTTTTATTTCAAGTGGGTTTTTAACTTTAGGAAAAGGGATGGGAGGTATTGGGTTCAAAGCCCCTCCCCTCCTTTTTTGATTTGTTTTTGGAAGTTTCTGGTCATTTTCAGTGGAGAAAAAGGGAGGGGGTTGGGGTTCAAAACCTAGGGCCTGCAAATGGCCATGCAACTCAGAAAATTAATTCTCTAAAGGGGCCTAGAGACTTGGGCCTGGTGCCCAAGGGGGGTTCAAATCCCCTCCCCTTTGAATTTTTTGCACAGGAAAATAATGAATCTTGCAAACCAACAACCAAACATGAACCAACAACCTATTTCAAATCTGAGCCAAAACTAATGCCATTGGAAAAAACAAAACCAAGAGCCATGAAAGAGGAAAAAACTTGTCATTTTCAAGAAGAAAGCAACAGATTCACCATTCGTTTGGAGAACCCAACAATATTTTTTTGAATTGGGATTGATGGGGGATTACCTATACTCTGTGCTTGGGGATGGAGTATGGCCTATCCTGTCATGGAGACCCTAAACCTGCTGTCTAGAACCCCTTATCTTCCATTGAAGACATGTTGCAAAGTGACTTCTCCTCTTGGCCAAAATGCCAAAATGACTTGAGAGAGGGGAGAGGGAGGGGTTTGTATTTTTTATTTTTTCAAAAATTTAATTTCTAATTTTTGCATGAGGGAGGCTGCATGTCACTTCCTTGATTTTCCCATTTTCTGATTTTTTTTTTATTATTTTCCATTTTTTTTAATATTTCCCTCGAAAATTGTGCCTTGTCAAAGTTTGACTTTGTCTTTGACTTTTGAGCATGAATCTGTTGACTTAGCCAAAAAATGTTGCCAGATGAGACGTTGTCCGAATTAGACGTAGAGCACATCATTGGAAAAGTCTTGATGATCCCATTGAGAATATGTGGTCACCACTCTGAAATGATGCCACCTCACCCCTCAATTTTGGCCCATAAAAGTTACTGCTTAATGGCCTTGACTTGCTGGTGGGCCCACATGACACCCAATCTTGCGAAAGGCGCCATATCGCAATACGATATCCAATCGAGGCAAATGAAGTACCTTCAGAAAGGTATCGACAAGTAATTCGACAAAATGGCCATAGATTTGTGTGTTTGGGACATTAATGGTTGTTTTAACTATCGTGAAACCTCGCAACACGAGCTGGTTGCCCCCCTTTGCCCGAAATAGTTGACAAACTTGTGACAACTGTAACCAGGCCATCCGAGGTCAGCATGATGAAAATTAGGATCCATTGGAAAGGTATCTGAGTCCACTACAACATAGTATTTCTGAACCTATGATTTAAAATGCCTTAACAACATTTCTTTAACCCCGAACCACTGCAACCAATTCGGTGTCAAAAAATGGTCATGAACTTGCGAAGGCTTGTTCTCACCAACCGGGGGTCAAAACCAAGTACGCAATATACCATTGGAAAGGTCTCTCACTTCCCTACACCATCCTTAGGTTTTATTTTCCCTTTAAAACATAAATCTGATCAAAAGCAGACCAGGACACATTCCAACATTAATTGAGTCGACTTGAGATGGCTCTCCAGATGGTACTCATATGGACTTAATTGAGTTGATCTATTCAGAGTGACGTCCATGTTCTTGAGCACAGGTGGATGTTTCCCTAGTGGTTGAGAACTAGAGGATGTGAGAGATCCTTGCTATATTGTCTAAGAGTAAGATTTATTGTGTAACCCTAATTGTATAAAGGGTACAAGTCGGTCCCACCTTGTAAATATAATTAATATTTGGTAAAATATTAATTATATTTTTTAGTAGTACAAGTCGTCCCTATTGTGCCAATAGACACATCTATTGATGAGTTAGGTATTTTATGTATAAAAGAGTATATCCCCATTGTGTATCACTCACTCACACTTCATTGTAACATTCTCACAAGCTACTTGTACGATTGAAGTGTGCACTACTCTTATGTGCAAGTTTTTGCTATTTTTAGTGGATTTTGCTATTTTTAGCTGATTTGTAAATTAATCCCAGATTAAGGGATTAGGGTTTTGGTATCTACGGAATACCTAAAAACATTGTATATATTGTATGGTGAATGGTGAAATTCAATATAATGAAAATAAGAAAGGTTTTCCCGGTTGAGGGTTTCCGGTAAAAATCTCTGTGTATTCTGTGTATGAGCCATTGATTAATTTCTGTATTGCTTAAGAATATATATGCATTGCTTTACTTCGCAGGTTTAAAACTTACAATTAAGTCCATATGAGTCCAACATGAGACCATCTCAAGTCATCTCAACTCAGTCCAAAGGAATATGACAAGAGACCACACACGTCATCTCAACTCAGTCCAGAGGAGTATGACACACCCATCACATGGGATTTCTCACAGATCATCTCAACTTAGTCTAGAGGAGAATGACCTGGAGAATGTATGATGAAGCTGCAATAATCAACACTCCCTCTTAGCTAGGGAGGGATTCTCCACCAGGCCAAGTCTCTCACAGAAGTGCTCGAACTTCGTCCTGCCAAGCGGTTTGGTGAAGACATCTGCAACATGCTCGTGTGTAGAAAGGTACTTCACATGTACTTATTTCCTCTGCACCATATATCTGATGTAATGGTATTTGATCTTGATGTGTTTCGATTTATCATAAAACACATGATTCTTTGAGAGCTACACACAACTCTGGTTATTGCAATGGATAATGATGGAATCCATATCATGTCCAAATAAGTCTGCAAGGAGCTTGCGAAGCCACACTACTTCACGAATTGCCACACATAATTCAATGTACTCTTCTTATGCGGTACTCAAATCCACAAAAGTTTGTTTCCTGCTGCACTAGGAAACCATGACATATCCCAAAGTAAAACAACAATCAAAAGTGCTCTTCCGGTCCACTGCGCTCCCTGCCTAATTTGCATCGGTATATCCTTGCAATCTCATGTCTACACCGAAGGCATATCTCAGGCCATAACCAAATGTTCCTCGTAAATATCTCAATACCTGCTTTGATTCTATCCAATGTGTCTGTCTTGACTGTTTCATAAACTGACTGAGTAAGTTCACTGCATAACATATATTGGGTATGGTGTCAACCAGATACATAAATGATCCAATCAATTGTCTGTAAATATGTGGATCAATATTGCCTGAATCAAAAGAAGCCTTATTCATTTTCTTAAGATCCATCACCATCGGTGTAGGCATGGATTTGCAGTCTGTCATCCCAAATTTCTTCAATCTATCAACTGTGTATTTCCCTCGACCTAGGAGAATCTCATTAGTCCTCTGCCATACTTCTAGTCCCAAGAAGTAGTGCATCATACCAAGGTCCCTCATCTCAAATTTAGAAGCCAATGCATGCTTGCATTCAACAATAAGGATTTCTGAACCGATGAGGAATAAGTCATCAACATATAGGACCAAAATCAGACACTCGTCACCAACAATGTTATAGTATTGGTTTGGATCATCAACACTCTTTTGAAGCCCAAAATCATCAAGTATCCATCAATATTTTCATACCATGATCGAGGTGCCTGCTTTAGTCCATACAAGGCTTTCTTCTACCTGCACACATGAGACTCCGTCTCATGTATCCGGAATCCATCTGGCTACTCAATGTAAACTTCTTCCTCAATCTCACCATTGAGAAAGGTTGTCTTCACATCCATCTGATGTAGTCTGCAACCCATGGGTGTTGTAAGAGAAATAATCGTATGGATGGAAGTGTATCGGGTAATAGGAGAAAATGTATCCTCATAATCTATTCCCTCCAAGCGAGAGAATCCTATAGACACAAATCTTGCTTTGTACTTCTCGACACTTCCATTAGCTGCATGTTTGATCTTATATATCCATTTGGAAGTCACTGCATACTTCCCTTTCGATTTTGGAACAATATCCCACACATCATTCTTCATGATGGACTGATACTCTTCGATCACGGCATCTTGCCAAACCTGCTGACCTACTTCTTCTCCATGACAAGAAGGCTTAGTATCAATGATATGGCTCATAGCTGAAACATAGCTAGAAAATATTTGTGGTCTCTTTCTCTCTCAGAATGTATCACAAGGAGTTACATGTCCCTCTACCTCCTGCAGATTTTGTCGAGCCCATGCATGCCTGCAGATTTTGTCGAGCCCATCCATGCCTCTTTTGGCCTACTGCAATGTCTATGGGAACATCAACTTGATCAAATGGATATGTAACTGTCTCTCTCTGAACTGCTGAAGGGGAGAAGGTACTGTCTCTTCCTTCTTCTCACTATCAATCTCAATCTGAGATTCTCTTAATCTTCATAAGTCTATCTCTTCCTCAAAGGTGACATCTCTGCTAACTTCGATCTGTCTCTGACCAGGGATGTATATCTGATATGCCTTTGAAGATTCATTGTACCCCACAAGTGTACCCTTTCTTCTTGAAGGGTCTAGCTTGGTTCTCTTCTCCTTGGGTACATGAAAATATACTGGACACCCAAATATACTTAAGTTTCCAACTTTAGGCTTCACTCCGGTGAAGGATTCTTCAAGAGTCATATTATTCATAATCTTATGAGGACTCTTGTTCTGAACGTACACTGCTGTCATGGATGCCTCTGCCCATAGAATCATAGGTAGATTCTAATCATGTATCATTGCTTTGGTTTCCTCAACAATGGATCTGTTCTTCCTCTCCGCAAACCAATTCCACTGAGGGTTATAAGGAATGATGTACTCCCTCTTGATCCTTTCCTCAATACAAAAATCACTTAAATCCATGGAGGTGTACTCTTCTCCATTATTTGATCTCAACACCTTGATCTTCCTCCCAACTAGGTTCTCAACCTGAGCTTTAAACTCTTGAATTCTCGCAAGGACTCCATCCTTGGTCTTCAAGAAGTAAATACACATCTTCCGAGAGTGATCATCGATGAAGAGCACATCGTACAAATATCCATTCAAGGAAGAAACAATCATGGGTCCACAAATATCTGTATGTATCAAGTCCAAGATCCCCTTGGATCTACTATCACTGCTAAAAAAGGACCCCTTGACATTCTTTCAAAGAGCACAACCTCTGCAAATTCCATCATGCTCGATATGTATCTTTGGAAGGCCTATCACCATCTTCCCCAGAGCAGGAACAAATCTATAATGTAAATGAGAAAGTATCCTATGCCATAGCTCACTCAAGCAAATAATATCATGTAACAGGGCTTGAACTAGTCGGACAATTAATTTGTACAAACTATTTTATCGAACACCAATCACCCAAGAAGAATCCATGTGTGATTTCTTATGCCATGCAAGAACTTTACCTTTAGATAAGGTAACCTTGTAGCCTTTATCCTCTAAGGAAAAAATAGAGACAAGGTTCCTTTTCATCCCAGGTACATACAATACCTCACTTATTTGAAGAGGTATGTCAGAATCTAGTTGGAAAGAAGAAGTTCCAACTCCTTTCACAATATATATGGCATTGTCACCAAGAACAACATGCATATGAGAATCTTTCTCTACAAGGTATGTAAGATGTTATCTGTATCCAGTCATGTGTCTGGAAACACCAATGCCAATCAACCAAATATCACTATCAGTAGGAACGATACCTGAGAGTGATGAAATGAAGAATAATGCTTCATCTTTTATGTCTTCATCTCTATGAGGTGGTTCTGAATCAAGATCTGTAGTGGATGCATGTTGTCTTCCTTTCTTCCTGGTAGGACGATTTCTCGCAATGTGTCCATACTTGTCACATATGAAACATTGAATCCTTGAAATGTATTTTCTATGTTCATGACCTGAAGCTACTGAAGTTTTCTTGTCTTTGAATGATTTGCTGAAACTTCTTCTATTTCTTCTTCCTCTCTTTGCATGAGAATCAAGGTCTTGATTGTCATCATGATGGGATTCTTCCACTCCTTTGGCTATAAGTCTGGTTTCCTCCTGAGTACAGTTTTTCCAGAGACAATCAAACTCAGGTAAATCTTCTCTTCCACTGATACTTTGAAGGAATGGTTCCCAATGTCTTGGAAGAGCATTGAGGGTAATCATGACAAGTTATCTGTCTGTTATGGTTTCTCCAATGGCACCTAGTTGATCTCTGATCTCTGAGATCTTCGTGAAGAAGGTAGCAATGGTGTCATCTTTCGTCATCTTCATATTTTGAAGTTGGTGTTTCAATGTAAGAGATTTGTTTGTGTTGTTTCTCTCAAACATATTTTTCAACACATCATACATTTCATAACTTGTCTTCAAGGTAGAAATGCGAGGTAGTATATGATCTCTTACTGAATAGATTATTTTCTTCCTTGCTTTGACATCATTTGCCTTCCAATCAACCTTTTCTTCATCGATTGTTGTTTCTAGTAGAATCTTTTCTATCACACTCAATAGGTCATTCTCTAGTGATTTTTAGTCTTTGTTTCCATGGGATGAAGTTTCTTGATCCATCAAGCCTATCTTCCACCAAAGTTCTGTTCATCATGGCTTGTAGATTCTTCACAAACCCTAACGGCTAGGCTAGAAACCCTAGCTTCAGAAAACCTGACGACTAGGCTTAGGATAGAAACCCTAGGTTTCATTGGACTTATGACTACCAACAATAAGCCTTGGAAAGTCAAAAGAACCCTGGTGAGCTACAAAAAATCCTTCAACGACCTGCAAAAACCTTAGAGGCCGAAATTTGCAGAAACCCTAGAAACCCTAGGGCCAAAAATAAAAAATCCTTTGATTTTTTATCTGCGAGTTGCAGGAGGTGCGCTGGAGAAGGCTGTACTTTCTTGTGCAAAAATTAGGCCCAATGTTCAAGGGGAAGGTGTTAAAACTAGCTTGACAAGGAAAATGGATGGGGCCGTTTTTGTAGTTGCAATAGGGAGGTTATGGCTAGCTCTGAATAGCTTGTGTAATGGCTCTTCATGAACTCTGCTATGATACCATGTTGAATTTTATTGATTAGCTCAAGCACATGTAGCTTCTTTCAATTTAGCATGAACTTCAACCATAAACAATGCATCAATACAATATACAATAGATGCAGTAACCAAGATCACAAGAAGAATAACCATGCACAAGAACATAAGAAGTTATCATGGGAAAACCCTTCTCAATCAAGGGAAAAACCCAACAATCCTTTTCTATAGAGTCAAGAGAAGATCCTCCACACCATAAACCCTAGAGCACACAAGAGGGTGCTTCTATGACCTAGAAAACTTGTGCATAAGAGGAGTGCACACTTCATCCGTACAAGTAGCTTGAGAGAATGTTACAATGAAGTGTGAGTGAGTGATCCATAATGTGGATATACTCTCTTATATATAAAAKACCTATCTCATCAAATGGATATGTCTATTGGCACAATAGGGCCGACTTGTACTACTCAAAAAAATAATTAATCTTTTACCAAATATTAATTATCTTTACATGGTGGGGATGACTTATACCCTTTACACAATTAGGGTTACATAATAAATCTTACTCTTAGACAATATAKAAAGGATCTCTCACATCCTCTAGTTCTCAGCCACTAGGGACACGTCCACCTGTGCTCAGCAATAGAGACGTCACTCTCAACAGATCAAATCAACTAAGTCCATATGAGTACCATCTGGAGAGACATCTCAAGTTGACTCAACTAAGTCCATAAGAGTCCGACAGGAAACAATATCAAGTCATCTCAACTCAGTCCAGAGGAGTACGGCAAGAGACCACACACATCATCTCAACTCAGGAGTATGACACACCCATCACATGAGATTTCTCATAGATCATCTCAACTCATTCCAGAGGATAACGACCTAGAGAATGTCTCATGAAGCTCCAATCATCAACAAGAACAACCTTTCAAATGAGTAAGCTTTCGGCATAACTCATCTAGATCTTAGCAGAGGAGGTCATGCTTCCCAGGACAAGAGTGGATACAATTTATAATAGGCATATCAATAATTTGATTAGACAAGGTTCAGGCGATGAAATAAGGCTTCAAAGGAAGATATTGAGAGGGTTGAAAGTTGACTCAAAGAGTCAGATCTTGGAGAGATTCAGGTGGCTTTGGTGCCAACCCAAATTGGGATTTGGAAACTACTCCAACCCAATGGATGGGACAAGGACCATTAATATCAATGAGGTTGTGGGGATTAGGAGGTAGTATAATATTCTCACAAGGAACATATCAATAACTAGGTAAATAAGTATGACGATCAATTAGGTCTAACAAATATGTCTAGGTGTAATGATTATAACTATGTGAATTTTCAGCATCCGCAAGCAAGTCAAGTTCTCTAAGCTAAGGTTTGGTATTGTCTTGGTTTAAGATGTGTAATTGTACATTAATTGTTGAAAATCCATGGTGTTATGAGAGGTGACTTTATGGTACTTGCACCATCTTTTAATGTCTTTGTTATGTGGGATTTCTTATATTTAGATGGAATATTCATTTGGATGTGAGGTTGAAATGAGAACCTTGTCTTGTGATTGGGTGCATGTATCAATATGTCATGGAGATGTTGAGATGGATGCTTGTTTTCTAGGAAATTTTGGAGGAAAAATTGAACTAAGCTCGATACCTCCCCATCCACATATCAAGAATCGGGAAGGAAGGGCTTGCTGATAAATAAAAAGGAAAGAAGATGGCACTTCAAGGACCATACATGTCCTCACGAGCAAGATCAATAGGGAAAAGGACAAAAACAAGAGGAGAAGGGAGCCTTTTCTCAAGAGAGGGAAGGGTTGATGGGAACTCCCTAGTGGAGTTACCAAAATGTAGCATGAGGACGAGACCAAGCTACCCCAAGGTGGAACGATAGAGAATATTTTCCATGTTGATTTAGGGAAAATTGAGAAACCCTAGGGGAGAGGAGGAGAGGAAGAAAATAGGAGGGATGAAGGCTACTAAATTAATTATGGTTTTAATCTTAGTTGTTTATCTAGGGTTGTAGATTAATTAGGGTTTCTAACAAGTAAGTAACAACAAATGAATAATGGAAATTAACATAATCTAAGGTTAATTCCCAAATCTCATTTAGTGTGCTAATTACACCAAGTCTTGGAAACGAAAGCGAGGATAAATGGGAATGTGTCATTTGGATGAGCATTGTTGTAAGTGTTGGTGTTTCTTGCATTGAACATGAGAGTTGTGATAATCCTATAAAAGAGTGTTCCACCTCTTAAATGAACCTACACACACAACTTGATCTTCCTACAAAATAGACCTATACAAATATCCAATACAATTCAATAATAACACTATATCTACCACATAAATGACATAGTAATGAAGTGATGAATAGTGAGCCAAAGTGCCCTCAAAAGGGTTGAAAACCTCCCTTGCCTTCGTTGTGTTGGCACCTCTCTTGACGTTGTAGGGTTGAATCATCTAATGTATGAGAGGACAAATCCTTTGAATATGACATAGGATGAAACAACAAGCTTGTAAGGTTGGAGCTATYGAGAGATCTCTATTGAAGCACTAGAGAAGGAAAATACAAGTAGCCCAAGATTGTACAAGGTGAAATACAAAGCTAGATCAAGCTTTGATGCCAATTTGAGTGCATTCCTACAAGATGGGGTTTCAAATATAGAAAATATGAAAAGTTCAAGATAGATCCAAGACAAACTAAATGGTATAGATAGGCAAGGAAGTGACCTCAAGGCATAAGTTAATGTTATGCTAACTGTTGGAGAGAACAATATCTATGAAAAAGTCAAACTACATAGTTTTACCACATATCATGAGTGTATTCGACCATACCATGGGTCTTTCCCCAAATATAGTCTCTATTCCATGAGCCAAAAAACAAAATCGCGATACAACTATGAAATTTGTGGTTCACTTAGGTCCTTGAGATGAAGAAAGTTTAAGGAATGTTTGACTCATTTGACCTCGTAAATATAAAACCTAAATGGATTTGGGTCATTCTGGACCCATAATGAAGCATCCTAAGTAACTATGGACCCAATCAGGCACTTGCAACCCAAACTAGACCCATGGAGTAAGTAAATACCCCAAATGAGTGCCTTGAAGGATCCAAATGAACCAATTTGGTTCCCAAGGACTAAAGGATAGGGTAGGAAAGGTGGTAAGAGACCCTACCTAAGCTCTAGAAATCCCTAGAGGTCACATATCTAAGCTAAGCTTAAGGGGACTAAACTAAGGTGGTTCAACATATAAGGATGGTAGAGAGATATTGATGTCATCATTAGGTAGGCTATGTACAACAATCACACATAGACACATTGCATTCCTATACTCCAATTGGGTAAGTATAGGTGAACAATAAAGTGTAAAATACATACGCTGCAATACTGAATAAAATAAAAATAAATACAAAACATGACTTTTTTTTGTGGTAAATGACAACTTATATTAAGAACTGGCAGAAATGTTGAAACAATACTCTCATTGTGGTTACCACCTTATACTCAGAGAGAGTAGGGACTTATAAATCTTCTTCATTTCATAGATGATATTGTTCTTTTGGAAAACAACCCCTCTGATTTTGACAAGCAACTTATAATTTTTAAATATTTTTATGTGCTAGCTTTGGAATGTTAGTAAACACTTAGATAAGACACATTTAGATAAGACACATCAAATCTAGGCCAATCACCTCCCTTTTTTGTATGACAATAACATCTTGGAGGAAGTTCTTTGGTACAAATATCTTGGAGGTGACCTTCACCACAAGCTCATGATTGGAGATATCCCATGGAAAGGAGGATTAATGGAGGTTGGAAACCCTATTTTTGTAGTGAGAACAACTCTAAAAAAACATTTTTTTTATCTTTATTTTTGTTTTGGAGAAAAAAAAAAGTCCTCTTTCATATGCTTGTTATTATAACTATCTTATATGGTTATGAAATTTTGAGTTGTATCATTTCCCAAGAAACGAGAAAAATGGAGCAAATATGGAAGTGTTTTTATAATAAATAATTTTAAAATTTAAAAACAGTGTGACTTATCCGTGTGACTTATCCAATTTTTCTCTTGGAGGCTGGATTACCACTCATTGATAGTGAGGCTTTTACCAAGTAATTACTATACAAACACAAATTAGACATATATTTTATTATCAATTTTCTTTTTCTCTATTATGTTTTAGATTTTAATAATTTTTTTTACAGACAACTCATAATCCAATATTATTATCCAAAAATTATTTTAATATTTTATCTTTTTCACATTGGCTCTATGCTTTTTCAATCATTATTTACAATGTTATTACATTTTGCAATATCATACACAATTTATTTTCAGAAAGTTTATGAATTATCATGACTAACTAAAACCTACACACTGCACAAACTACTAGACATGAAGATGGAAAGACTAGTCAACATTGCTTTAAATATGAGTAAAAATTGAAGACTTAAGAGAAGGGAGACTAAATATGTGTTTGCTTGACTAAACTATTGATTTAACTATTAGAGAATATTGATACAATTAAATATATTTCATGTCTAAATTTAAAAAGGAAAGATGGTGTCATGAAAACAATTAAGAATAATATATATTTTTTATATGAATTATAAAAACATCATAAAACCAAAACTAAAAACCAAACACATTTTTAAATATAAACAACTTAAAGAAGAAAATTAATATTATTAAAATTAAAACAATATTACATAGTGAGAAAAATTTCATATACTACAATGTACAAGATACTATTTAAGAAGAGACCGTTATGTCTTAGCTATAAAATTAAAATAATTTTTGAAATTACAAAGAGATCATTATCTCCTAACTATAAAATTAGAATATTTCTTCTACTCACAATAACTTCATAATTACATTTAATATAGTTATATATTTAATTATGTTATTTTGAAAGATAAGATTTAAATTTGACATTCCTATTCTTAGAGTTCACACTCATAATTACATTTAATATAGTTATACACTTAATTATGTTATTTTAAAAGATAATATCTAAGTTTAACATTCCTATTTTTATAATTTAAGGTGGAGTGTCCATTGAAAATGTTAAACATACACACTCAAATTTCCACTCTACTTTTATGTGACTGAGTAAAATACTAATTTTGTCATTGTCACTGCAACATGATCATCATGCTTTTTGGAACATGAAGATCATCATGCTTTCTTTGACCCATTATTTATTTAAAAAAATGTCTCCACCAAACAAGATCATCATGCTTTCTTTGACCCATCATTCATTTAAAAAAAAAAAGGAGTCTCAATAACTGTGAACATGTACCTTTTTTTTTTTAAAGAGGGAACATGTACTCAGAAGGATCATGTACCTTTTTATTATATAAATCCTCACAGCATATTAGTCACATTCAATTTTTTTTTAACAGAATGAACATGTACTTTTTATTATTTAAATCCTCACAGCATATTAGTCACATTCAATTCATCAGGTAGTTAGACTCTTTGCTATAGGTACTGATAATTATCTATACACAGATGTACTGATAATTACAAACAATGGAATGTATCCAGTCCAACCTAGCAGGGTAGCACTCGATTACAGAGACAAAAGACATAATACAATGGAATCACTGCCTCTAAACGAAAACTGGGCTCGCCAACAACACTGAACAGAAGATGGACATTACAAGCTGAAACTTGAAAACCATAGCAGAAAGCTCGTGTGTGGAGCTGCAGCCGTTCTTTTTTGGAAGAACCCGATTTCTGTTCCCCAATGGGTCGGTGCTCCCAGGAGTGCCGCTCGCAGGAGTGCCACCGCCGCCACCACCGCCGCTAACGCCACTGCCACCGCCTTTGTGACTCACGTTCATTCTTCGAAATGCCTCCCGAAATCTTAACCCTGATTTATTATTACTTTTATCAGAGGAAGTTCCAACTACTGTTATCATCAGCTTTTTACCGGATTTGCAGTGGTCAGGAACCCTAGAAATGAAATACCAGTTCCCAGTTTTGTTCAAATAAAAGGCCTCTGTCGAGCTGGGCCTGGGCCTGTAGATTGCTTTGGGAGCCTCGGCCCTGCAGATTTCGTAGTCAGACTTGGAAACTCGAACAATATCTGCCTCTCCAGCGGCCATTTTGAAGACTGCAGTACCACCAACACATTATTCCACCTTAAACCTGATCTGAACAAATAATTCTAGTACCAGGATCTCCAGAAAATAGAAAATTAATGATAGAGATAGAGATGAGATGAGATTTACCCAATCCATCGCCAACAGAAAACACCATCTTGGATCTTGTGTCGGTACTGACGTTGACGGCGGTGAGATCCCATCCTTGAACTGTATGATCAACTCCGACTGCTTTCTGTGCTGCAAAAAGAATGGAAACAGTCGCAACAAGAACGATAATGAGGACGTCCATTATATTGGCAGGACCTGCTAAGAAGTGCTAATCCTTGTAGAGATCCTCGGTTGGTTGCTCTTTATATATATCCATGGATGGATGGATATATAAAGAAAACTATACCGGATCTACAAGCTATCTTCACTGTTCACATACAACTTGTAGCTTTTTTGATGATTTTTTTACAGTTAAATTTCATTGATAACACCCCAAATACATACCTATTTATATAAAAAATAAAAATAATCTCTTCAATTTTAGACTTTGCATCAAGAATATACACAGTATTCTAGTGAAACCCTCCCCTGAACTGTAAAGAGTTTTGGACAGAGTTGAGATAAGGCGGTTGCCAGAAAGTATCTGGTTCCTTCTTGTCTTTGTAAGTTCTTAAAAAGTAAAAGATTTATTCTAATTTTCCAAGAAATTTTTATTTTTAAGTTTCTTG
>JASDQU010790210.1:11149-22433 GCA_032191745.1 Picea mariana | reverse complement strand
TAAATTATATCAATAATGTATGTTGATTTAACAATTTTACTTGCATCATTAAATTGTTAATGTGTGATTTTTTAATCAAGTAGATATGACGCATGCTGAATGAGGTTGATTGTGTTTAATTGGTATTTGGAACATGTGCACACCCTAAATCTTAGGTGGATTTATTGTTGAAGTCCTTGTTAGATTAATCGCACACATAGAAACAAAATTTGATGTGTGCTTAACTCCTTGAAAATAAAAATAAAAAGTTGATTCTAATGTGCCCTATCTTATGTATGGGATGTTTAAGATTGATGTTGAATAGATTAGAATTTCGATATCTCGTGCCATTTAAAAAAAAAAAATCAATCACTTAACCTCATGCCTTTAAAAATTGTGAATTTTTTGATTGATTAAGCTTTGTACTCTCTTACACCTTGAATTGATGTCGATCACTCTTGCGTCATGAGTAGGTGGCTAATTAATCTTGCATCTTGAATTTATGTCGATACATGACAGTTTTAGTGACTAGTTTCTTTTGTGCCTTGAATCTAATGTATGTATGATTAGTTATGAAGATGTCTTACTTTTACGCAATGAATATTTTATGTTGATGAACAATGGTTTTAGAGGTTGAATGCTCGCATGCCTGGAAGTTAAGAAAATGTTTGTTTGCACCTAAAAATTTAAATAAGTAGATGATTGCGCCTTGAATTATGTCGTTGCTAGATGGATTGAGTATTTAAGTTCTCTTGCGCCAGGGATTATGTTGTTGTTAAGTAATTAGATTTCCTTGCATCATGGAATTTTTTTGAGGTGTAATGTCCTTGTATCTGGATTTATTGTGCCATAGAATAATGTCAATGCATTGAATGGTTGCTGGTTATTTACTTCTTGCGCCAATTAATTTATTGTAACGAATGATTGTGTCATTGTGTGTTCGTCATTCATAGCGATGATGTGTCGGCATGGATTTGTCATGGATCATAATTGTGTTATTGTTGTTCCTTTCAGATAATGCACTTTTGTCATTGATGTCGTTATTAAATAGTGATGCATTTTTCCTAACACAACTTCAAAAAAAAAAAAAATTATCGGTTTGTACGTTGCTTTTGTGGTCATAACGGCGGGGCTATTATATATGGTATCAGAGTGGGTTCAACCCTATCACTGTGGATATCCACGCCTTCCACTAAATTAAACCCTTGATTAAATCATAGAGATAATTAAAATTTTAAATTGTCCTTGCGGTAGTCATGGTTGTATGACGTCGCAGAGATTCACAATGTGGTGTTGGGGAGGGAGGTGTGACGCCTCTAGAAGTGCCCATGCCCTAGGAGTCTAACCTCCACAGGGAAGAATAAGTCCTCGGGCGAGAGTCGATTGTTGTAAGTGATGTGGATGGTCGGATAAGGTCCTTCCAGGGAAATGTCAGAGGCCTTGACTAACCGTTTGTACTGGGATAAGGCCAGGGCGCCCGTACCCCTGAGGGTCCATAGTGCGCCCCAACTAGTACTGGTAGCATTCAGAGAAATCGAGAGGAAATAGTTCCCGAGTACACGAGTGCCACATATGACTTAGCCGCCGAGGCATGGATGGCGAGCAAGGCGTTGTGCTTCACACTTCGCAGTTACGACCTCCAACACGAAGGTCCGCATGGCGGTCTTCAGCTAAAGGGGATCACTTTTCTATGGAGGAAGACGCTCCTACCTCAACTAAACATGGTCATCGAAGTCGTGTTAGGGGAACGGTTCTGGGAGAAGTAATTGTCAGAGGGATTCATTGAGCGCTAACTCGATGAATTCAACGCCTTACAACAGGGTGGTTGTATGGTGCCAGATTATGAGACCAGAGTTATGGAGCTACTTCGATATGCCCCACATCTGAACACAAAGAGGTTAGAGATCCACAAGTTCGTGACTGGCCTTAACCCCAACTTTCATGTGAAGGTGAGGATCTAAATGCCTCTAACATTACATGATGCATTCCGGAAGGCCGCTTAGATAAGGAAGATTTGACTGCGGGAGTCCGGGAATGACTCTTACAAGACCATCTGGACTAAGAACACCTGCTGCACAACAACATCAGACATCAGCCAGACCATACCTTTTGGTATCGAGATACATCTATAGGACCTTTTTTCATGAAACCTTGACGATGGGTTCCTCAGCAGAGGGCTCCCTACATGGGACCACCACATCCGTGACAACACCACTAGCAACCATTGTTTAGGCTTGTCAGCAGAACAAACTGGGATCTTAGGATGGTGGGCCAACAAATTATGTTCCAGGGCCAGGAGTATTAGACCGGAGGTGGGCGATGGACATGTGGAGAGTCACCTTACCAACATGATTTTCAGGTTGAAAGGGCCAGAGTGACCGAGTCAAAAGGACACACTACCGTGGTGAAGATGGGAAAGGCTCATAGGATTCATGACCACGGTAGATAACTGTTAGGATGAGCACCATTCCACTGTGCTCAAGGCGTCTGATGCCATCATCAAATGAACTTTTAGTATTTGTTTGACCCTGGTGCTTTAGAGAGATCTAATTCGAGTACCACGATGAATGAGATTTAGGTAAGGGAATTCGACGGGACGAGTTTAGATTCGTTGATGTGGCTTCGGGTACCAATCGGATGGTTGAAGGAAGGGGTATAAACTGTGGCTTTAACCTGGGGATAGTGTAACGAAGTTCGACCTATGTCACGATCTTAAGATCTTATGACGACATGATCAGTATGGACTGGTGGGAATCACATGATGCGATACTCAACGGTAAGATGAGGCGGTTGTGTTGGACCGACGAAGAAGGATAGAGAAGTGTGATTGTAGGAAGAAAACGAGGAGTATCCCCGAGGTTCATTTCTTCCCTACATCTACAAGAGAGCAGCGCAAGGATGAAATTTATATGCATAATTAGCACCGAATGTCAAGGACATGGCAAAAGGATTAGAAGACCTTCTAGTAGTATGAGAGTTTGTGGACGTGATTCCTAGAAGAATTACCAGGCATTCCACCCGAAGCCAAGATGGAATTTACCATCGACCTAAAACCTGGAACTGAACCGATGGTAGGAGAGCCTTATCAGATGTCGACCCCTGAGTTATAGGAGTTGAAATTGCAACTGAAGGAGTTGACGGACCTAGGACTTATACATCCAAGTGTATCACCTTGGAGTTCTCCTGATAATTTCACATGGAAGAAGGATGGGTCGTGGAGACTCTTCTTGACTATCGTCGAGTATTCCTTGAAAAATTTTCGATATTTTCTCAGATGACGACAGATCAGAACGAACTTTTACGCTGGGTACTACAGTGTTGCGAGAGAACAAATTACGGGAAGTGGTCGCAAGGATATCAAGGATTCATTGCTTAGGGAATGTCGTCTCCGGTGAAGGAATCGTTGTGGATGCAGCGAAGGTAGAGGCTATTATGGAGTGGCCTATGCCGATGAATGTCCTAGAAGTGCGTAGCTTCATGGATTTAGTGGGATGTTATCGATGGTTCGTTGAGGGTTCTTCGAAGATAGCAAATCCAATTACGAAATTGCAGAAGAAGAACAAGAAGTTGTGTGGAACAAGAAATGCACAAAAGCATTTCGAAGGTTCAAGGAGTTGTTGAAGACAAAGCCAATACTAAAAGTCCCTAACATGGACGAGGGATTCTTGGTATGCATTGATGCATCCAAGGAAGTCTTAGACATAGTATTTATGCAAGATGGTCGAGTGATCGCTTACATCTCGAGGAAGTTAAGAAGGCATGAGGAGAACTACATGACGCATGATTTGGAGTTGTTAGCCATCGTGTATGTCTTGCGAGTGTGGAGACACTACCTATTTGGACAGAAATTCAAACAAAAAATAGACCACTATGGTTTACAACACCTTTTTACGCAAAATGAATTGAACGCACGGCAAGGGCATTGGTCATAACTACTTGTCGATTACGATTTTGAGATTTCCTACTTAAAGGGAACGATGAACAGAGTGGCAGACGCTTTGAGTCAGATACAATGCATATGTTAGTAATACCTCTTCAAATGAATCTACATGAAAGGATTCTAACTACAGCGTGACGTTGACTGGTATAAAGAGGGTAAGGAATTTTTCGGGCAAGACACCAGGTTGGTACCAAAATTGAGGGATATACTGTGGACAACGACGGATCCTTAAGATATAATAACCAGATTTACTTACATCCCAATTACAAATTGAGAAGTTTTGATCTTATGTGAATCTCATAGAGCAGTGTACATGGCTCATCCAGGAGTCACGAAGAGGAGGACCGATCTTAAGCCCTTATTCTTATGGAAGGGATAAGGGTGGACATTGTCAACTGCATGAAGAGATGTCTAGAAGGTCTGCAGGTGTAGCCTGAACATCGACATCCGATAGGATTTCTACGGCCACATGTTATTCTAGAATCGATAGGGGAGGTATTTTCGACAGACTTCATTGTTAAATTTCCACTGACAGTAAGGAGGCGTGACTCGATTTTTGTGATAGTTGACACTCTGACGAAGAGTTCACATTATGTCCATGTGCGTACGACGCATCAGGAGCCAGGTATAGCTAGAGTTTATATCAACAAGATTTTGAGACTGCCATACATACCAAAGGATTCTTTTCCGATAAGGGAATTAGTGTTTGCTAGACAATTTTGGACGAGTTTCCCAAGAAGCCTTGGGAACACCACTAAAATTTAATACAACATGTCCCTAAGATAGACAGGTTGACCGAAGGAATGAACCAAATTTGGAAGGTTGTGTTGTGTATGTGTGTGTTGGACCAACATAAACATTAGGAATAGTTCTTGCCGCTGGTCTAGTTTGCTTGCAACAACGACCAACAAGGTATCATTTAGATGGCACTGTTAGGTTTCTCTATGGGTGACTGTATCAGATGGTTTGAGCTGAGATAGACTCTAGGATGGGGTCCTGGTAGGACCAAAAGCGATTATAGAAATGGAAGAACAAGTGCAGCTGATGAGAAAAAGGGTTAGAAGAAGTGCCAGATCGACATAAGGGTTTTGTTGATGCGCATCGCGTGACCATAATTGTAAATGGATAACGCCTAGTCGTGCCTCATCCTTGAGGCGTTGCACGATGATTATCTTGTATCTGTGTGTGACTTTAGGTCAATGATCCTATGCATGTGATTGACTTGAGTTCTTGGCGGATGTTGGGCGAGGGTGCACTCACGAGGGAACCAATCCGCCTTCTGGACCATCACATTTGACAACTAAGGCGTTGAACTGTCGATCAGGTCAAGGTCCAGTAAGACAATTATAGTCCACACTCAGCTGCCTGGGAGGACGCATATGAAATGCATCCACAGTTTCCTTTTTTGTTGATGACTAGACCCTTAGATATTGTCAGATACTTTATTTTTCAACTTGTGTACTGTGAAACTTCAGGATGAAGTTTAAAAAAAGTGGGGGTGTATGTAACATCCTTCTCTTGCACACACTTGATTGGACTTATTCTTGAGGAAACTTTCGTGTGAGTGATCCGGTTCCTTATATGATTGATGGTTTCGCTTATGGATTATGATGATGCTGTGGATATGATGATGTGTTATTTGACTATATTTTTATCGACATGTGCTATTGACTGGCTTCTCCTAAGTGTGTAGGACTCTGGACTGCTTGAGGATGTCGATGGCATTGATGGACCTCCTTGGACTCTGGATCAAATTAGGGAGTGGAATGTTTATGGTTTGAGTATTATGTTATTGCATATGTGACATATGACTGATATTATGATGTTGTTTATGGATCGTTGACATGTTTGTTGATGGATGGAGGTTGACGATATCTTGCTAATTAGACTCAAATTTGGAGTAAAGGGGTCATGCGCGACAACCAAAGATATTGAGGGAGAGGAGTGGCAGTAGCCCTGCCATAGCCTACTAACACTCTCGTCGTGGCTCGAACTATAGGTTAACAATTACCTAGTTCGAGAGATCCACGATGTCGTGAGGGCAGACTGTGATAGTCGCTCACGATGATTCTAAGGGACACACAATAAGGCAGGGTCCTTATTCCTTAGAGGCCCTTAGTCTCCCACAAGGTCACCTAACAGGGTATTGACTCCAAGGGATTGATGTCTACCAAAATCAGTCAAAAGGCGAGTGGCACCCTTGGAGCACGTAGTGCGTCTTGAAGGGCATGTTGCATAAATGAAACATGAATGAAGGCGAGTGTCACCCTTGGAGCAGTTAGTGCGTCTTGAAGGGAACATCGTAGTTTTAACACTGGTGAGTCAATGAACCTAGGCACCTAGAAAACAATATCCTTTTGACCCGGTCAGCCTTAAAATAAATGTTGCATGAGTAAAGTTTAAAAATTATAAATTTTTTCCCTCAAAAACAATTTTGTTGAACCTAGTTGAATTTGAAGCCTAGGTCTAAGTAGGATGAGGACAAAATTTAATTAACCAATTAATAAAAGTGGGAAAAATTAAATTAGAATTAAAAGGGGGAAAAATCGAATTTAGAATTTAAAAGGAGGATTAAATTATTTAAAATATTAATGGTTGTTTAAGTGCAAAACTTGCTAAATTTGAACTTAGACAAAAAGGGGAAATTAATTACAAAAGGGATGTGGAACATACAAGGAATCTGGTGTGGATAAGTTTCCTAAAATGAACTCAACTAAGATTTAAGAAAGACATTAGTCATTAAGGGATTGTGAGGGAATAAAGGGACTTCGAGGAGCATTTTTAGGAACGCTTTTAGGTGGGTGAAGGAATTTGGAAATATAATTTAATAAATAAAATAAAATTCCGGTGCAACTAAGGGATCGGGTGACAAGTGTATGGGGGATAATTTCCCTAATTAATTTTTAATAAACCAAATTTAATGTGCAAATGGAAGTATCTCTAAGAGGAAATCTATAAAAGAAATGGAAATGAAGGGGTGTGGATCACGATTGGTATGCGTAAGTTTACGCTGCCGAAATTATTCTTGATTGATTTTATCTTGTGGGAGTTTGGATTCCCAGTTCGAAAGGGAGTGGTAGCTCGACCTTGCAAGGCGAGCTGGGAGCTAGATTTTCTCTGGTTGTGTTGTGTGTGGCCCCCTTACGGCTCGGGGGGCTAAGGGGGAATATGAGTAACCCTAGTGTTGGCTGGGAGGTATCGGTGAGGTCACATCGATTAGCAAGCTACAATGAGGATGAGCACAAGTTTCAGCTGGAGAAGGCCAACAACAACCTACCTCGGCATCGACATCCTTATTGATTTTCGTATTTGATCAGTTGCTTCTCCATTGTTAAATCTTAAATTGTATTGCCTATGTATTTGTTAAATCTTAAATTGTATGGCTTCTCTATTGATTAACTCTTAAACTATATTTCCTTTCTAATGGTTAAATCTTAAACTGAATTTATATCATTCATCTCCCGAGGTTATGGATTTTTCCTTGTTTGTGTATGCGAGTAATTATTGAAGAATAGTGTGTTATTGAATGGCGTCAAACCCGATTCTCTTGATCGTCATAAACAATTTTTAAATTCAATTTAGATTTTTGTTGTTTACACTGTGCAGTAATTCTGAAGGTACTGCGCAACCAGTCATTTGTAGTTGTTCTTGTTTTATGGGAAGATTTTTAGCATTTACATACGATGAAATTGATGTTGTGTTTGCCTTTCAATTTTTCTCCAATTTGTGTCTTCCCTAACGAACCCATAGGATCCAAGTTTAATGATCCAATCGCAGTCTAAAACATTCCCAAAACAGTTGAATTCGTGTCTCTCCCAGTGTTCCCTTCAGGTTTGCTGAGTGCATCTTTTTTTTCCCTTGCTAACCTCTACGAAATTCATGCTTGCTTTGTGCCCTTCCATTTTGCGTTTTTCCATCTACTCCGATGTTTTCATTGTGGGGAGTTTGAGCCCAATGTCATTCCTTGCCCAACAAAAACGAGTTTCTCTACGTGTTTTTAACTAGGAGAACCCAGGTGTTTTACTCCACACTCTGCGTTTTTACCAAGGTTAAATCTTTGTGTTTTTACACAGCTTTTCGTTCTCATAATTCACCCATCTTTTTAATTTCCTTTGGCGTTTATTCCAGGGATCACCTCAGCATTTTGCTTCGTTCTTTTATGTCCAGCAAGGGTATTCTCTAATGGGTGATTTTTTTGTCCTCCTCATCCCCTGTGTTTATTGTGTTTTATTCTCTGCAAC
This sequence comes from Picea mariana, assembly GCA_032191745.1. NCBI lineage: Eukaryota > Viridiplantae > Streptophyta > Pinopsida > Pinales > Pinaceae > Picea > Picea mariana. The sequence goes on along the minus strand of JASDQU010790210.1, from coordinate 14,273 downwards.
ATTGGGTACATTACCCTCGACGTTTTGCTTGCAAAAATTTCATAGTTGCGGTTGTTTCCTTTGCACAGATTGCCCAACGTTCCTTCTTCACGAGCTTCTGAGTTGATTTCTTGGGATTTCTTCGATTAGAGGATTCAACGATCATGCACCCTCCTTCACTTGCAGAGAGAGGTACCTTAGATCTATGCGTTTACCAAGCTCCTTGATTACATTTTTTTTTCCCTGTTCAGGCCCTCTTGATTGGTGAGTGAATTACAACGAACCCCGTGGAGTTGAATCATGTTTTGGATGGGTCTGCCTCAATGGATTTTATCCTACCTCCTCTGCAATGCAGGGATTTCACCAAGCTGTGTTCTATCTAACTAGGTGGCGGTTTCCACTTAGAACCTCGATGTTTTGAAGGACAGTCTTGCTTTGGGTGCTTCTACCCTACTATTCTCCCCGTTTTTTGAACCATCAAATTTTTATCTCGATCTTGAATCACCACAGTGATCATTCCCTACATTGCCTTGCATGTTTTCAGACAATTTCAATTTCGGCTGAAGCATCTTTTTCCTGGGAAGCGAGCAAAATTTTTGTCCTTCTTCTTTGCCACTGTATTTTACCTCGCTCGCGGGTTGTCAGCGCATTAAGGGCGACTTGAACATATAGGAAGAGGTACCTAATCCCAAGGGCCTCGATTATGAAAATCCTCCCCCTGCAAGCTCAGATTTGTTAGGTGAACCCAGTAATTCCAGACAGTGGAGATGTATGTAAAAGCCATCTTCAAAGCGTTACTGCCAACGTCATTGGTGGTCCCAAAATAGAATGCGACTCAAGTGAAATTTTAGTAAGACTTTGAGCGTGCCCTTGTCATTGATAATGATGGGTTTTTAACTGATTCGTTCTTGGGTAAGTTGGTAGGAATTAATTCTCATCATGGAATGTGTCGTGAGGGTAGCGCCTCCTTGACTGGACTTGGGTTAAGTTTAATTTTTTATTTATTTCCATAAGTCCTTAATGTTATTAGATGATGTTATTGTTTTTTTGTCAATATTCCTTACCAGAATGAGTGGGTTTAGATCTCTAATCGTTGCACATAAGTAACCCCTTTATAAGATTGAGTAGAACTCATGGTTAATAAAAATAACTCTTCACTTTGTTCGTTATAGATGATAGATTTCTCGCACGCACAAACATTTAACGTTTGAATGAATTTTTGGTGGACCTTAGTCTTTTACGCAATTGAAAATGAATGTAAGGCATGTTGTACTAGATAATATCCTTCATGCACGTAGTAAATTTTAATGTAACAGGGTGCTTGATGTAGACATTACACATCTTGCCCAAAATAAATTACATTAGTAATGTATGTTGATTTAACAATTTTACTTGCACCATTAAATTGTTAATGTGTGAGTTTCTAATCAAGTAGATACGATGCGCACTGAATGAGGTTGATTGTGTTTAATTGGTATTTGGAACACGCATGCACCTTGAATATTAGGTGGATTTATTGTTGAAGTCCTTGTTAGATTAATTGCGTGCATGGAAACAAAATTTGATGTGTGCTCAGTGCCTTGAAAATAAAACAAAGTTGATTCCATTGTGCCCTATCTTATGTCTGAGATGTTTAAGATTGATGTTGAATAGATTAGAATTTCGATATCTCGTGCCCTTTTTAAAAAAAAATCAATCACTTAACCTCGTGCCTTTAAAAATTTTTAATTTTCTGATTGATTAAGCTTTGTACTCTCTTACACCTTGAATTGATGTCGATCACTCTTGCATCATGAGTAGGTGGCTAATTAATCTTCCATCTTGAATTTATGTCGATACATAATGGTTTTAGTGACTAGTTTATTTTGTGCCTTGAATCTAATGTATGTATGATGAGTTATGAAGATGTCTTACTCTTGCGCAATGAATATTTTATGCTGATGAATGATGAATTTAGAGGTTGAATGCTCGTGTGCCTGGAAGTTAAGCAAATGTTTGTTTACACCTAAAAATTTAAATAAGTAGATGATTGTGCCTCGACTTATGTCATTGCTAGATGGATTGAGTATTTAAGTTCTCTTGTGCCAGGGATTATGCTGTGGTTAAGTAATTAGATTGCCTTGTGTCATGGAAATTTGTTGAGGTGTAATGTCTTAGTATATGGATTTATTGCGCCATGAAATAATGTCAATGTATTGAATGGTTGCTGGTTATTTACTTCTTGCGCCAATTAATTTATTGTAACGAATGGTTGCATCATTGTGTGTTTGTCATTCATGATGATGATGTGTCAGCATGACTTTGTGATGGATGATAATTGCATTATTGTTGTTTCTTTCAGACAATTCACTTTTGTCATTGATGTCGTTATTAACTAATGATGTATTTTCCTAATGCATCTTTAAAAAAAAAATATCGGTTTGTACGTCACTTTTGTGGTCATAATGACGGGGCCGTTACACATAGGGATAGTTCCAAAGGCATGATCCTTTGGGATTGATTTCCAATCAGAGCATCATGGGCTTAAGAACATGGACTTATGCCCATGAACAATGGAATCATGAGATGCCATATGAAAACATAGTGACATGTGAAGAAGTGCAATCGAGGTTTAAATCAAAAGACTTTATTTCTACACATAGTATGACTTTAGATGAGCAAATGGATAGAATAAAAGAAAAGTTGGAAGAGGTTGAAAAACTATTAAAAATGGAAGAGAAAGATATAATTATAGTTCAAGAAGAAAGATCCAAGCATGAAGAGGGGAAAATAATAAAAGTTGAAGAAAGAGAAAGAAGAAGAAGAAGAAGAAATATTAAAAGCAGAGGCTGAAAAAAAAAATAAAAAATGGAAGAAGTAGAAATGGATGAGAAAGAAAACATGGAAGCTTAAGAAACATAAAGATTAGAAGCTGAAGAAAAGAAGAAAGAAGAAGATAATTTTGAACAAGATAGAGGATCAAAATTGGAAAATGATCAAGGAGATTCTACATGAAATATAGGGGATAATCAAGATTAGTAATCTGCTAGTTAAACTCCAAACAATCAACAAAGAAAGATAACCCATCTCCAAGTAGTTTTATTGACTTGAATATGGATGATTAAGTTATCCCAAAACAAAGCACAAGTAAATGTAAATAAATCAA
>JASDQU010790210.1:0-11129 GCA_032191745.1 Picea mariana | reverse complement strand
AAAATTAATGATAGAGATAGAGATGAGATGAGATTTACCCAATCCATCGCCAACAGAAAACACCATCTTGGATCTTGTGTCGGTACTGACGTTGACGGCGGTGAGATCCCATCCTTGAACTGTATGATCAACTCCGACTGCTTTCTGTGCTGCAAAAAGAATGGAAACAGTCGCAACAAGAACGATAATGAGGACGTCCATTATATTGGCAGGACCTGCTAAGAAGTGCTAATCCTTGTAGAGATCCTCGGTTGGTTGCTCTTTATATATATCCATGGATGGATGGATATATAAAGAAAACTATACCGGATCTACAAGCTATCTTCACTGTTCACATACAACTTGTAGCTTTTTTGATGATTTTTTTACAGTTAAATTTCATTGATAACACCCCAAATACATACCTATTTATATAAAAAATAAAAATAATCTCTTCAATTTTAGACTTTGCATCAAGAATATACACAGTATTCTAGTGAAACCCTCCCCTGAACTGTAAAGAGTTTTGGACAGAGTTGAGATAAGGCGGTTGCCAGAAAGTATCTGGTTCCTTCTTGTCTTTGTAAGTTCTTAAAAAGTAAAAGATTTATTCTAATTTTCCAAGAAATTTTTATTTTTAAGTTTCTTGAGAATTGAAAAAGTGAACTTTTCTTTGCTTGGTTAGTAAGATATTGCCTCCAACTAAAAGAAGACCTATATTCCTCTTTTCATATGTGACATAAACATTTAATAATGATGAATAAGAATATTTTAAAGATAATGTTCACTTGGTTGAAATTAGAGGGACACATGGTTATCACTTTACCAAAGTTTTCCAGTGGCGGTGATGTGTGTTCATGATTTCCTAAATATTCCACCTTGCTTTAGGAATATTATCACTTTTTCTATAACCACTTTGTGATAAAACATTGATAACTTCTAACAACTCTATGTGCAAAAATCATCAAAATAAAAAAAATAAAAAAATAAAATGTTGGTATTAAATTGGAGTGTAGTTAATGATAATATAATTAATATTTTTATAATAAGGATATGTTTACAAATATCATTTTTAGATAATAAAGATTTAAACACATAACATAAGGTGTAGACACATAACATTTGTTTAACATAAGCTTAAGTTTATGGTGTATGTATTTTATTTTTATAAATAAAAGTAAAGATATGTTTACAAATATCATTTTTAGATAATAAAGGTCTAAACACATAACATAAGGTGTAGACACATAACATTTGTCTAACATAAGCTTAAGTTTATGGTGTATGTATTTTATTTTTATAAATAAAGGTTTCTTGCTATTTTATATGTCTTATTATTTTTATTAATATAATAACTAACTTTAAGTTTGATATTAATGAGATGTCTTCAATTAGTTATGCATTAACAAGTGCTATCTCATTCTTAAGTTTGCAATGCTTCCATTTTCAGTATATTTTCAAATTTATGTTTTATTTTTATTTTTATGTAAGCAAATGTCATTCCATTTAGTTTAGGGGCATAAAAGTGGTATTAGAACTTTAGTCAAAGTTTGTTGGTGTTATGATTTGCTTTTCTTTTTAGAAAGAAAAACAAAACAAAAATAGAGAGAAAATGAAGAAAATATAATATCAACTCTTAACTATAATTAAGTTTTAGGAGTACTTCAAGTATATAATATCAACTCTTAACCATAGTTAAGTTTTAGAAGCATTTCAAGTTCTTTATAATATCAAAAAGATGTTGTGGGTATTTTGGAGGGAAAAATGCCCATATGATATGCATACCCAAAACCCTCTTTCAAGAGTTATAATGGTTTTGCAGGTGATGAAATGTTGTAGGTGGTCCAAGATGAAGATCTGTAGGGTTGTAATGCAGTACCTATAATTTATTGGGATGTGAATCCTCTTGAAGAGAAATACAAATCAAAAGAGATGCTCCATGAGATCAATTAAGAACAAGTCGTTGGGGAAGAGGGGGAACTTTGGAAAACATAATTCCACAACAACAAAGTACTACGTGGAGGGGAAGATAATGACCATGGATGATGTGGAGTAGCTGTCATTTATGGTTTTCAATGAATATTTTTATCAAAGAGAGTCCACAACATGATCAATGTTTCATTACTTTGGAGCAAAGGGATGGATCCTATTAGTGGTGAAAATGCAGTTTCAGTGGATGACATAGTCCATTTGCAAGGCATGGAAGGGCTTGAGGCTTTAGGGGTGCACAAATAATTGTTTGGGTTATCAAGGGAGTGTAAGATTGCATGGTGGGCTAAAGAGGGGTGAATTCAAGAGTTAAGAGGATTTCGTTGGAGTGGAAGATTGCATGGTTGAAGAAAACAATATTTTCTTGAGAAGGACACAAAACCTTACGTTCTCAGGTAGTGAATGAGAAAAACACAAAGAGTCCACTTTTTCTTTTTATGTGTTATATATATAATCTTACTCTCTATTTTTCAAGTGACTTTATTGTAAAGTGCATGTCACTTAAGTTCAAAAGTGACTTAAGATGCAAATTGTATGAGACTTAAGTTACAAAGTGACTTAAGATGTAAAATATATGTCACTTACATTATAAAGTTTAATGCACCCCATTGGTTGTATTTTAAATATTTGAGGGATAATTTTTTTTTAAGGGGGACATGTTCTCTACCTAATCACAACATAGGTAATATATTTGTAATAAGGTTATATGTGTATAAAGACAACCTTTGGATAATAAATGCCTCTAGACATGTGACATAAACTTAGGGTTAAGAATTATGCATCTTGTTGTTATAAATAGGGGCTTCTTGTTCAACAAAACATGGTATTTCCACACAGGTTGAACACATTAAGTAACCACTCACACAACGAGATCAAATATTAGTACACCAATGTTTTGTGTGGTTAAAACCCTCAAAGAGGGAAATAGTCCACGACCATAGCCAACATGACCACTTGAGACAATATATCAATGAAAAAGAAAAATATTGTACATAAGATTTTCTCAGAATCAATATTTAGAAAATGACCCTCCATGCTCCTTAATTAGATATCATGGATCAATTGGGTGCTAAGCCACAAATCAACATAGTAGTTAATATTGAGGATAATATGAACCATCAGATCACTTTATGTATAGAACATATCATGATCGTCAGATTACATAACTGCAAATGCATACCAAAGAAACACACTTTACCTAAAAACACATTAGACCAATTTGATATTAACTAATTCCTAAGTGTCTAAATATCATAACATCCCCCCTTAAGAACAACTTGGGATATGATTGAAGGATTTACAAAGGTGATGCAATAGGAGAAGGAAGGATGAATAAAATCCTGTCCCCCCTTAATGAAAACTTCCTGAAATCCCAACACTGTTCGAAGTTTTGGAAAAATTCACTTCTATAAGAGACTTTGTGAAAAAGTCTGCAACTTGATCATCTATAGAGCAAAAGAGCACTTTGAGAATGCAATATTGAACAAGCTTTTTGATGAAGTGCATGTGTAGCTTAATGTGTTTACTACATTGATGTTGAAATGGATCTTTAGCAAACTTGATGGCACTTTGATTGTTACACCAGAGGGTGGTTATATGTTGTTGTTGGAATCTAAACTTTGAAAGGATTTGTCAAAGCCACAAGGCTTCTTGAATTGCATTAATTATTGTTCGATACTCTGCTTCTGTTGAAGAAAGAGAAAGATCTGGTTGTTTCTTACAAGTCCAAGGGCCAAGTCTAAAAATAAGACTGAAAACATATCCTACAGTAGACTTTCGATCATCAGGGTTTCTAGCCCAATTGAAATTAGTGAAACCAACCAAAAAAGGATTCCTCCTTGAACTATAATGTATCCTGATATGAATTGTACCCCATATATATACTAAAGTATCATTTTTGCTGTTTTCTAATGGTTCTCACGGGGTGTTTGCATATATCGAGAAACAAGACTAAAATCAAATAAAATATTAGGACGAGTATGAGTCAAATATAAGAGGCTACCAACTAATTGTCAGTGCAAAGTGACATATACTTTGGGTGTAGTACATGTGGAAACAAGTTTGAATTTAGACTGAAAGGGAGACATGACTAGTTTACAATCTTCCATATGTAAGTGATGAAAAAGGTCACAAGAACACTTAGATCGGGAAAGGGAAATTCCTTCCTTGGTTTGCAATATTTGGCAGCTAAGAAAATAATGAAAATAACCAAAGTCTATCATTTCAAATTTCTTCTTAAGGTTGGATTTCACATGGTTTAAAAGTTTAGGGTTGCTACTAGTGAGAATAAGGTCATCAATATAAAGAACATGTATTATGAGATGGTTTCCTACTTCCTTTGTATAGACATTGGGGTTATAATGACTTCTATAAAATCTAGTGTCAAGAAGAAAGTTATCCATTTTAACATACTAAGCTCGAGGATATTTCTTAATACCATAGAGATATTTCTTAAGGTGGACAACAAGGTTGGATTCATTTTGAACATATCTAGGAGGTTGTTCCATGTAAGTTTGTTCTTTAAAATCCCCATGCAAGATGAAATATTTAACATCCATCTGATGGACCTCCCATTTATGTCAAGAAACTTGAGATAAAACAAGGTGGATGTAATTCATTTTGGATTATGGGGGAAATCTTTCATTGTAGTCAAGTCCTTCAACTTGAGAAAATCCTTTGACAACTAATTGAACCCTATGTCTTTCAACACTTCCATATGATACATACTTAGTTCTATACAACCATTTGCATCCAACAATCTTTCTTCCTTTTGGAAGAGGTACAAGATCCCAAGTATCATTCACAATTAAGGAACACTATTCTTCATTCATTATTACATCCCAATTTGGATGGCCATAAGCTCCCGCAAATGTTTTTGGATCAAGAATCTATGAAACTTGAGCCAAACGAGAGGAGGCTTAATAGAACTATGAACATCTCAGATTTTGATTGGTAGGATCACCAACAACATCATTAGTTTCTTCTCATGTTGTATGGACCCATATGGGAAGTTGTGGTGTTATTGTAGGTTCATTTTCAATGGACCCAACTCGAGGAAGGTGAGTAGGTGGAGGTGGATTTTCATCTGCATTGTCATCATCTGAAGAATAAACTAGAATATTATCACTAACATAAAATTTGGGGAAGAGAAGATGACATAGTGCCAAAGATGGCTTGGAGGCCGAAGATGGAACAAATGTTGAATTAGGCTCACAAGCTGAGAGATTTTCATCAAACTTAACATCTCTCCTAATAATAATTTCATTCGAATGAGATTGAAGAAGCTCATAACCTTTTACATCTTCATAATATCCAAAAAAAAAATGCACTTCTCACTTTTAGGCTATAATATTTCCTTTTCTCATCAATAATGTGAACCCATGTTGCACTACAAAACAAATGAAAGAGGCTTACATTTGGTTTAGTTTTACTCCATGCTTCTTTTGGTGTTACATTTTTTAAAGCCTTCGTGTGAGTACAATTTACTATGCAATAAGCACAATTAATGGTTTCTACCAAAAAATTAAGACTTGATCCCTTAGATTAGATCATATAATTTTCCATTGCCTTTAATGTGTGATTCTTTCTCTCAACAACACCATTTTGCTGTGGTGTATATGGAACAGTGTGTTGCATCTGAATTCCTTGTGCAGTGCAATAAGTTGTAAATTTGTTGTTAACATATTCACCTCCATTATCCATTCTTATAATATATAGTTCATGTCTAGATTATTTTTCTACAAGGGCCTTGTAGGACAAAAACACGTGGAAAAATTCACTCTTAAGTTTTAATAAATAATACCAAGTGTGTTTGGAGAAGTCATCAATGAAATTTAAGGAGTACTTGCATTGAGATAGAGTAGGAGAAGGAAGCAAGCCACACAAATCACTATGAACACTGTAAGCGTGTTGAGGCATGCCAAGATGCATGATTGTTAAGACTATCCCAATGATGTTTTCCAAGAACACGATAAACATAAACACCATCTTTGCAAGAAACGAGAGCAATATTAGTTACCATATTGCGATTACATAACTATTACAATGAATGGTAATTTAGATGACCAAATCTCTCATTCCAAATTTTTCTAAATTCATCGCTATGAGCAATAAAAACTAATGGAAAAGATGATGTCCCAAAGTTGTCAAATCTATACAACCCGATACTATCATCAACGATTGTAGTTGCTAGGACATGCTTAAGATCTTTTAAATCCTTGATTACAACTTGGTAAGGTAAAAAATGTATTGTTTTAACTTCACTTGAATGAGTGATTTGATATACTAATAGAAGGTTGTAGGAGAGACTTGGAACACATATCACATCATTAAAATGAAAATGATATAGTTAAACTATTCCAGACCCTGCAACACTAAGAGATCTATCGTCAACAACAAGTATTTTTTTAGTGTTACATTCATGAAGAGTAAAAAAATGGCTTTATCCTTAGCCATATGATAAGATTCTCTAGAATCAATAAGCCACTTCTCAAAAGAAGAAGTACATGTTGCATTAAAGGAAAAAATAGAGGTAGAAAGTGCACGCATGATGAGAAGAAGGGTTAGAAGAAGAAGAATGAAGATTGATGTTGTGACTCTTCGTTGTTACTTCTAAGGCCTCCATATTTTAAAAATATTTAGACTCTAGATGACCATATTGTCTACAAAAATTGTAATGTCTCTTAGTCTTCTTACTTTTTTATTTTTATTTTTTTCCTTTGTCACCGTTATGATTAGAAGATGGCGGAAAGGGTTTGGGACCCTTGTTTTGCTTGTTGTTGCAGGGATGTTTCTTCTTTGGATGCTTGGATTTGTCCTTCTATTGGGACACTGAGGATTTGTTAGATGTACCTGATGTGTTGATCAGTTCAAGATGCAAGAGCTTATCTTGCTCTCTAATTAAAGAACCAAAAAAAGATTCAAGAGAGGGTGTTTTGTAAGTAGACCCTAAATCTTCTCTGGTGGAGTGAAAAGTAGATAAAAAAACAATATGCACTACTAAATTTCGCAAGAATAACATATATACATTGGCCATCCTTCATTTCTATTTTATAGTCTACAAGGAAAAGTTCAAGTGTTTTGAACTTAGATAGATAATCTTTAATATAAGAGAAATTATTTGAATTTAAAGAAATTAGTTAGTTTTCAAGCCAATGGGCTCGAATCTTAGTGTGTTTACAAAATACAACTTCCAACTTTTCCCAAGCTTCATCTAGGTCATCAATTCTTTGAAGGTGAAATCGTAAATCACTAGAGATGGACATTCTAATTAATCCACATGCTTCATCATTTTTATTATCCTATTTGGCGTTCTTTGTGGCATCCGTGGGGGATTTTTATTTTCCTAAGGTAATCTAATAAATCCTTTTACTTCATAGTGCATCCTCCATAAGGGATTTCCATGAGAAGTAGTTTGCACTGGTAAGAAAAAGATCACTTGGACTAGCCATATTAAAATATGAAGGTAATATGGCTTCAAAAGAAGAAACTAACTATATAGATGGAAAGCTCTCGAAAAAATAACACTGCAAATGGAATTCAAATGTTAATATTATGCCCTTTTTAAGAAAGGTATAAAAGACAATCAAGATGTTATGCGGTACATAGACGTTGACCCACATGGTGATGGATGCAAATGATGTTGCTAAGTAAAAAAAAAATCCCTTCCTTCTCTAACTTTACTTATAAACTCGCTTTTACAAATAATTTACTTATGAAGTGACCCATTTTATAAAACAAGTGAGAATCACTTTTACAACGAATTACTTTATAAATTAAAGTTGCATGCAAGAAGTAATTTAGAAAAAGAACATTAAATTTATTTTATAGTGATTCATTTTTATAATTGAAGTAAAATGCACTTTACAATAAAGATATGTGATCACTTAGTGTTACATGATTTAAAAAAAAAAACTTAATGAAAATGAGGACTTGAACTCAAGACCACTTATTTAATAATGCATCTTTCAATCAAATGTGCTAATGAAAAATATATAATAAATGTTACAAAGGAGGGGTTTTTTTGTTTGTTTTATTTTGTTTGTTTAATATTTTCCTCGAAATGTGTGCTTACCTAGAAAACCCTTGTTTTTGCATGCAAAAAATTTCAACACAACTGTACACAGATACAAGAAAAATTTCGAAGATTTTTTTTTCGAAACTTTATAACAGTGGGGTTAGATCTTGGTTAGATTTCCCAAAAAATGAAGTTTTCTCTCTATTTTTGATTCGCTGAGATCGCAAAGAGAATACACAAAAAATAAAACACTTTCCACTTTTTTTTTTGATTTGTTGAGATTGCAAAAAGTGCATGAAAAAAGAGCATATGTAGACCAGAAAGAGTAACAAACCAGAAATATAAAAAAATAAATTGAAATATTAACACAATGTATTTTTATTTTAAAACACGTAATGAATTTTTATATCTGTGGATCTAACAAGAAAGGTCATATTTGGAGCCAACAAAAACCTTTTCGAGTAAAATGAAAAAGTGTTTCCAATTGAAAGTAGAGCTTCATATATAATGGAATAGCTCACTTATCCTAGAAATGCATATAAATAGTAGATGTTAGAAATACTTTGATGCATGTGGTGGAATAGGTTGAGCATCTTGATCAACAGTGAGAATGGGTCTTTATACATGCTCTGATACTATGTTTGAAAGAACAAGTTATTTCCATACAAATTGAACACCTTAGGAAACCACTACACAACCAGATAAAATATTAGTACACTTGTGTTTTACATGGTTAAAATCCTCAAAGGGGGAAACAATCCATGGCCCCAACCAACACAACCACTTGAGGCAATCTATTAATGCAAAAGAAAAATATTATGTATAAGAGTTTCTCAGAATCAATCTTCAGAAAATGACTCTCCTGTTGAAATTGTGTTGTCATTGATGTCAAAGAATGTCATTGATATCACTGAAAGGGGGAGACTGACTGTTGTCAATGATAGGGGATGCCATGTGTTGTGTTAATAAGTTTATGCATATCTACTTTGTGTGGATAATAGGTCCATGGATCAAACCAAAACCAGAAAATGATAGGGGGAGACTCTAAGAATCAAACCAAATAAATGGAAGCCAGATAGCAATTTTATTGTAGACATATTGCAGAAATGATTAGACATAATGAATGAAATCCAACCTACTATAGTCAAAGAGGAACAATATGAAGTTCACTACGCAAGAATAAGACAACTATAATAATTTCAGGTTGCACAGAGTTGAAGAAAATGAATTTTGGAAGCTGGATGAAGATGTCCCTGAATAGAAGATGAGATTGAGAAGGTACAAAGATAAAACCTTGTGGAAGAGCCATTGTAGACTGCTAAAGCTCGATGAACAAATGAATCATCGAGACTGTTAATATCAAAGAGAATAAAACTGTTTCCATGAAGAAAACTTCGTGTTTAATTCGAAGGAAATCACAATCGTTGATTTGGTAAATTATGGACCGTTGATCGAAGTGTGCAAGATGACATGGAGTTTGATGATAAAGGAGACCTCAAGTAAATTGTAGCTATTGATTCAACACATCAAACCAATTTGGACCGTTGGTTAGAGCATGAAAGAGTTCGACGATGAAGGAGACTTGGAGTTAATGAGAGTCGTTGACCTATCGGAGAATCCAGATCATTAATCGAATGACAAGGAATTAGAGTGTTTAAGTGAAACACTGCATTGGGACTCTGATGAAAGAAGCTCCGAGTCAATAAGAGCCATTAGATCAATCAGAGAATGGTATTGGCTAAATCTGGATCATGGATGTTGGTCTTAATCCTGTCAAAAGGTTCGATCATCATAGTGTTTGAGTGCAAGGTTGCACAAGGAATATGATGGGAGAAGCTCCAAGTTAACAAGAACCATTGATCTATTGGAGCTATAACGGGAGAGAATATGGACCATTAATTGGAGAGAAAGGCTGCAATGAGACTCCGTTGGGAAAAACTTCGAGAGCCATTTATACTCATTGATTTAGCATGGATAGTAGATCTCCGTTATTCACCGGAGAAATAATGATCAGAGTGGATAGTGAGTGGAGGTACTTCGATAACGAGGGACTCTGATAATGATAGTAAACCAGCTCGAATGAGCCACATCAACTATAATGTTAGAGACATGTAAGTAGCAAGGACAATGACATGTGTCAAGTTCCAAATCAACAAGGTGGGCCCCAGTTGGATGTGGAGACCATTATGACATCATATCAAATCTGAGTCATTTATCTAGGTAGCGAGAAGATATCCACCCTTCATCGAAGAGGCTTTGGTCAGAGTAGATTTGAATAATTGCAATGGAGGTACATCGACGAAGGAGCTCCAAGGAGAAATATTGACCATAGGTTGACATGCAGGCGAGATGCAATCTTAGCCGTGGATTGCTCTGGGTCCCACCTGACCATATCATGAACAATTAGAGTGACAAGAGATAACTGGTGTGCAGGTTAAAGGATCGATACAATTCAATCCATCTAGATTCCAAGGATCATTGGATTCATCAGTGCACGTGCAATCAGAGAGGCTCTAGTCAGAGTGTAGTTATATTATGAAGTAGTTGGGTTTCTACGAACATAACTCCGAGACCCAACAATGGCCATTGATCTAAGATCATATGACTACTTAGCAACAAGGATATATTGTTCTGAGTGTAACCAGATGAGCTTGATATCAAGGATACAATTGATGGACTAGATCAAATTCGAACCAGATCCTATGGTGGCTGAGTATAGTGGTCCCAAGTGTCAGATAAGCATGGCAGTATCGGTGAATTAGATCAATAGAGGATATTTATTGGAGATCTAAATCGAATGGTTGTGATCAAATGAATAAATGATTAGATGATTGTTGTGCGTCAAGGTTGTATAGTGTGTCTTGTTGGATAGATAACAAATCGACGGTCACAATTTGTTCAAGGATCAGATCGGATGGCTCCTGAGGACTAAGGCTCCTGTGAAGAATTTTTTTCAATGGAAGGAAGTTGAAGATCGATTTTTATGAAGGATTTTGTAGTCCTATTTAATGGAGAATTGATGGACCTAGAGCCGACTTGTTGAATATGATTTGGTTGAGAATAAATAATTAGTGTATGGGCTCGAATATATATAATGATGCCAAATTTCTTTTGAATGCAAAGAGGTGTGATGGATGTGTGAATA
>JASDQU010790209.1:173033-184695 GCA_032191745.1 Picea mariana | reverse complement strand
TAAAATTGGTTTTCTATTCAATAACGAAATAAGTTGAACTGTAAAATGCAGTGGAAAAACAAGCTTGCTGGAATGGTGGCATCTCATTCGCAAGATAATGATTACAATGAGGCTCTGAAGGCCTTTTTACAATAATCAGGAATTTCAAAAACCCTATAAATCCAAAAACCTAACCCAAGGAGATGAAGTGCCAAAAGTCATGTGGGCCCCATTTGTCAGTACATCAACTTCTCGGGGTCGTAACTTTTGCATACGATCTCTGTTTTAGGTGCATGATAGTCTGTTGGAATAGTATCGTCGACTAGATTCATTTTGAGGGCTCAATCATGGCTTGGGATATCATTGAGAAGCTCAATCCTGAAAAACCTTCATTTAGGCCCTCAAAATGGCCCCGAAAGTTAAAACTGCGAAAAATAGTAAATTGCCAGAAAATTGCTTTGAGCGAGTTGGAAAAGGTGGGTGGACACCAATATCCACCTGGATAATGCCTAGATCCTATATGTATATTGTATTTTTAACAATGTAACACTATGAATGAATATAGAATATGCTAGTTTTCCTAGTTTGGATTTCTAGGGGAAAAATATCTATGTAATGTTTATATTTTCCATTGTATTTTTTTTGTTCTTTTACTGAAAATATTTTTTCATTAAATATTGTACAAGGTTAAAATCTACAATCCCCAACTGAAACTAGATCAAGACCCAACTCTTTGTACCCTAACCTCATTGGGGACATGCATTGAGAAATAACAAGGAGCATACTACTTTGATACCACTAAATCATATTATACTGAGAATGAAATGAGATACAAACAAAAGTATAGTAGAGAACACAGAAATATAGGGAAACCAAACTTCTATTAATGAATAAAATAGCATAATATTGTAGAACACAAACTGGCTAGAATGGTGGTATCTTATCTTTGAAGAGAAAGAGATGTCACCTAAGATCATTCATAGAAATATAATAAAATGGGCCACAAGAATGGCCTTTTAACATAAAGAAAGAACCCTAAAGGTCCAACACCATAACCCTATGAGGTGAAGCGCCAAAGGACATTGCTTGAGGATATGTCCTCATGTCAATTTTTGGGTTCACAATAAATTATTGGATGTGCATTGCAATCCCCCAAATGAGACAATTGGATATTTCAATATTACGGGGAGAAGATCCCTAGGATTGATGTACTTCTAAGAAAATACATGGTAAATTATACCTCTAGACTAAATACAAAAGGATGAAATCCTAGATGTTGAATTCTTAATGTAATAGATCTAAAATGAAATTCAATAAATATTGTAAGGTGTGAGTCAAATATACCTCTATATGGTCCTCCAATGTAGCATAGTTCTTCTCTATGGCCTTGTATTTCCTTTGTCCTTAAAAACCCTACAATAAACAAATATCTTCAATGGCACTCTAGACAATGTCTCCTTAAGACAAGATGCTAAAATGTGAAACAAAGTTATGCAGAGATATGGAAATAGTTCTTTCCAATAATTTCCAACAACATTATAATGAGGAAGAGTCTCTTTATATAGGAAAATAACTCAACAACTTCCCAAATAAAATGTAATTTAGTTCACTAACATCTTAGGTTCAAAATAGAAACCCTCTAATAAACTAGAGAGGATAGAGTAAAAATTAAATATAATAATGTGGACTAATACAACCAACTCCTCAAACAAGTGGGGGCCAAACCATGGTCTAAACCACCTCAAGTCAGTTCGAAAGGTCCAAGAGGAAATAAAATATTCAAAAAGTGCTCTAACCACCCACATATGTGGCAAATAAAATAATATATCATGCCATACCAAACTCAAACTAACTCAATCTATGAAGGAGTGAGCCAAGGAGAGAGAGTGCACTCCAATAAATTCCCCAAAACCTTGCACATGTTGATGATAAGTCCAATAAGTGCTGCATCAAGTGGTCAAACAATAGTGATAATTTTCCCATGGAATTTTTAAAAGCACCACAACTATGTCAATTTATTCTTTAATTTCGATTATAACCACATTTTAGAATTTCTGCAGTCATTCTACATCTAATGGAATTGATCTAGTAAATTTTTTGGCACCATGTTAAGAGATAATTACTCCTAGAGATAAGTAGTCTTCAAAACAATCTCCATCAAACTCAACAACCATCTCAAGTACCACAATAAATAGTCCAAAGTTGTGCAACCACCTCTAACAAACTCCAACCACCTCACACCTGTGGTCCAAAGGGGTGTAACTAACTCAAAAAACCCACATGTGTGAAGGAATACCTCAAAGAACAAGGTGCACCCTCCCAAGATGCTCTCAGAAGCACATTTGATTATGTGGAGCCCCCATCACATTGTCCAACGCATTGTCATGGATCCCAATGAAGTGACACATATCTTGATGAATTTACATGTATCTCAATCCATATACACAAAGACAATTGTAGTATCACAAATCCCAAGAAAATTTCATAGATCCCTATAAAATATGATAATGTTAGTTGGCAATTTTTGCGTTTACTGGTCATCCAGATAGGGCTTAAGTGGGAAGTATCTCAATGGATTATGGCATGTGTTACTAATATTAGCATGGCAGTGTTGGTAAACGACTCTCCTACTTCATTTTTTAAAATCCACCGAGGGTTGCATCAGGGGTTTCCTCTTTCGCCATTACTATTCCTTCTTGTTATTGAATGCCTTAGTAGACAGATGAAAAAGGCAGTTGAAAATGGATTCACTGGACACATCTGATTGGCTGAAAAATTCTACTTCCAAAGTCAGTTTGTCCACTGTGTTGGAAAGGAGAATAAGTGATCCCGATGGAGTGGGTACAAAGAGAAAGAAGGGCAGGGTTACCTTGTCGACGGGACTACCGTGGATTGAAACTATTTCAAATTCAATGAGTTTGGTTCAATCAAGTGATAAGTTACTTCAGTCTAATACTTCTTTAGACTTAGTTGTTCCTACTCAATGGGTTTATCCTTCACCTTCGTCCTATCCATATATTGAAGTTTCTACGTCTCTCCCGGGTTATCGAGAACAGGAAGAGGATGACACCTCATTAAGCGTTGTATGGGAAACACAGTTTTAGATTCTTCTACTAGAGGTAGGGAGGCTAGATCTTTGCGCCCGTGTGATGAAGGGGAAAGGAAAGAGTTCACTTGGTCTAGGGGCCTGGGTATCGAATACTCATTGATTAAGAGCAGGAGTACCTGAAAAAAATTAGTGGTTTTGACCACCTTACAAAATGATTCTTATCCACCTTCCACTGACAGTGGGGCACTTAGAGCAATGAAATCCCTGACATGGGAGAAATAATGTTATTTCTCTCCTTAAACCTTAGGGGGACTGGGGGCACCCTAAAATTGGCCTCTGTCTATCATGTACTGGATAGAACCCATCCTGACATTTTCTTTTTACAAGAAACCTTGGTTCATGCACAAAAAGCCATAACCTTCATGCATGTTTTTTGACCTACCTGGGTAAGATGTGTTGTTAATTCGGTCGATTATTCATTACATGGGACCTGAACATTTTTCATCTGGTTCCTTACCTCTCCTATGTTGGAAATTTTTTGTCAAGGAAATGTATCGCTAGCAAAAGGGAGATATCCTTGCTAACTATTTGTGGTCCTTGCATGGAGCGGAATTTTTTTTGGAACCTTGTGGCAGATTCAAGACTTTTATTAGATAAAAACTTGATTATTGCAAGGGATATGAACTTCACCTTATCCTTAGGTGAGGTATGAGGAGGATCTTCAATAGTAAGGCCCTTGGCATGTTTTTTTAAATCTTTTTTTCAAAACAATAAACTCATTGACATCCAGCTAGAAAAGGTTGTCCCTACCTGGAGGAATGGTCGTTCCTGTGTCAACTCGATTGTGAAAAGGATTGGCAGGTTTCTCATATCATAAGAGATTCTATCGAGTATGGGCATATATAGGTCATGGGTGGAGTATCCATATGTATCATATCATGCCCTAGTTATAGTCCAATTGGAGATCACTCCACTCTTCAAGGCTTATCCATTTAAATTAAATTCTTAGTGGCTGTTGGATCAGGATTTTATTGATATTGTACATAAGGTCTAGAATGACCCAAAATTCTTATATGAGGGAGGAAAATAGAGAAGGATGGTCTGGAAACTAAAAGAAATGAAGGCTATGTTGTCCCTTGACCAAGTTTTGGAAATCCTTGGTCACTTTTGACCTATTTTGGGACTTTGACGGGCTGTTGAAGGCAGAGTGCAAGTCGAAGTGGAGATCGAGGGATCTCGACCCCTTTTTAGGGAATTTTTGGATTTGGGATGATGTAACAGGTATGGGGATGTCGGCCCATGGGTTTAACCATGTTTTGGCCATTTTGTAATGTATAAATAGAAAGCTAGGTGAAGTAGTCAGTTAGTTAATGAGTAAGTTTGATCTATGTGATCGAAAGGATAATGAGCTAAGTGGAAGTAGTCATGAATTCTTTGTGCATACTGTGTGTTGAGGACCTGCAGAGCTAAGTGAAAGTGATTGTAAGAAGCTTATGTGCTGATTGTGAGAAGGATTTGTGTTGTAACCTGACTCAAAGAAGGAGGATCTGGCAGAGTGCACACAGATCTCATGTCCTATATGGAGTAGGATCTTGTGGCTCTGTGCGTGTAGATGATTGACAAAAGACAATAAAGAAAAGATTTGGTGGACGTAGCCCCATGCCAGGGTTGAACCACATATATCCTATGTTTCTATGCTTTATGTGATGTATTGATGTTCTTATGTGTTTACTTGCTTAAGTGTTTTGATATAGATGAATGATAGATAGATCTGCATATGCTTTGTGCTTAATAATGTAAATGAATGCTAGATATGATTTGTCTCTTTATGATAAGTGATTTTAGATGTTAGATCTTGTTGAATACTATGTTTATCTATAATTAGGGTTTTCCCTGCAAGGTGAATACTAACGAACTGTAACTGCTAAGTGATTTGATAGAGTATTTTAATCACAGATCTGTGTCCCAGCTAAGGTTGCAGACACCGGAGTCCTGCAACCACTCCTGCCTCTACCTCGAGTGAGACTTCATCTACTTCGCAGGTGTTGCCGAAAGGGCTGGTAGTTACTGTTTTGTTGGTGCACTCTTTAGCGTTGAACCCTGGGTCAGCCCTTGTGCCAACAAATTGTTTCGTTGGTGAGACCCTAAAACTGTGATTGCTGGGAACTTAAGAAAAGAAAGAAATCTCTCTGTGTAGATCTTTTTCTTTAGTGCATAGTATTCTACTTGGCCTGTAAAGCTCTATGCTAAGAAGATAATTCTGATCTAAAGAAAAGAGGTAAGACCTAAAATGTTTGTGCTCTGATAAAGGAAAAGTGACAATTTTTTGTGCTTTGCTAAAGGTAAGAAACGTGAAAAGTTTTGATTGAAAAAGGTAAGATAAGTGGAAATTTTTGTTTCAAAAGTATGGATCTAGGTTTGTTTGATAAATTGTGCCCTAGCTTGAAAAGTAGGGAACAGATAGATGAAAGAAGGTTCGATATGAAAAGATCTGATAGAAATAATGAAAGATATATTATTCCTATGCATAAAAAGAATGTTTGGATTAACAAATCGATACAGGATCTTAAAAAAAAAAATTTGCAGGTTAGCTACTATGACCCTAGTGTGTAGTACCGTAAGGGATGGGGATCATTTAAAAGAAAGAGAGGACTAACCCTTTGTTATAATTGTGGAAGACCAGACCATCTTACTAAGGATTTCCCTGGTAGAAGACCTAATTGTTTTTGTTGTATATCTATGGACCATGAAGTTTTGTATTGCCCTAGGATGATTGCTAAAGTTGAAAGAATGAATATGAGACAAGAAAACCCTGAGGAAGATCAATAAACTAAGACAATGCCAGAACACCAGAAAGAATCATAGAATGTATTGATGCAAATGAAAGAAACCCTGAACGATCATAGAAATATCAACTTGTCAGAGGTCTTCAAAGAAAAAGTGTGCATAGAAACAAGAATATGATACTTTGACATTGACTCTGTTCTAGATGAGGAAACATAGGTGAATATCATGACAGAAAGAAGTAGGGAAATTTTGGGAAAGCTTTCCATGATTCCTTCAATAGGAGGAATAAGATTATTCAGAGGAAAGTTGATAACCTTATGTGGAAGACTCACCCAGATATCTATGAGTGCTCATGGAACTTCGACAAAGGAAGAATTTGAGGTTGTTAAATTCATTGAGAACATCGCCCCAATTGCTATATTACTAGGAAAAATTTGGATTGAAAAAGATCAGGCCAAAAGAAAAGAAGAGGAAGTCTTAGAGCAAAAGAAGTAAGAATTAAAAGATTTCATGACTAGGAAGATAACACACTTGATTGAAGAACAGGAGAACAAATCAAAGTTGTTTAGAACCAGAAACCTGGATGTTGAAGTTGAGAAAACACAAGAAGACTCATCAAAGAATGGAGCACCTACCCCAGACAAAGAAGAAGTATTACTCTCTAACCCTATGAAAGAATCTCAACAACACAAAGTTACTATGCCAAAAGGAGATAAGAATCAGAATAGAAAGAGAAATACTGAGACAAAAATCACAGGAAATAAGGCTAGAAAGATTAATAAGAAGAGAGAAAACATAGAAAAGTTGCAGAATGTTCCAGAGGGGACTTCACAGAAGGATAGTTTTCAAAACTGGAACTTCGTCAGGATGTCAGAACAACAACATGGCACTTCGCCATGGCGAAGCAATATGACCGTTGGAAGCATTATAGCTATTAGACTCATGCACTGAATGGTTAGAACAGAAGTAAGGGAAAGAAAACTCACCATCAGACAGTTGGGACCGCACCACAACAGACAGAACTGCATTAATGAAGGCTTCTCACCCGTTGGAAAGATCTATTGCCTCACTGTCTACTTATTCCGTCGACTGTTGCACCGAGAACACTTTTGTGAATTGTATCAGAGCTAACAAGAGAACTCATTGCTACCACGTTGTGTTTACTGAGATTGATACCTGTTCTATTGCATTGAGAATTCATTCGTCGATCTAAGTTTTCCGATCGAGAGCGTGCATGTCGGACAATCTCAGCGCTGTGGAGAAGTCAGTCGAGGAAGTTTTAATTAATATGATGGCCAAGAGAGTGATTTCCACAGGAGTTCAAGCTTCATCAACACGAGGAGTGTAAGCCTCCCTGTCGACTGCTCGCGGATATGGACCATCCTGAGCTGCAACTAAGAAAATAAGCAAGCACTGAGATGACTTCGTCAACACGAAGCTAGTATCGACCATCTTACCCAACTACATCCTACCTCTGGTCGGCGCGGTGAGCCGTGACAACATACCAAGGGAATTTGATTACACCATGGTCACTATGTACCTCCCGAAGGGGATACGTGCAATTAGAATGCAACAAGATAATATCGTGACGTTGAACTTCAGCGACTTAAACCTAGAAGACTGCAAGAACCATAGTATGCTCGCCCCATACAAATACTTGAATAGGACGAAGGGGAAGAACTTGAAAATAGTCCCCCAACCATGGACTATGAACCTTGCGTAGTCCACCCTCTTGAATGTAATGAAGATCCCACACTTTGGAATGCACCAGGAGGTTAACACGTGTGTTAATATCCTTCTCTCATGTTACCATGGTGGCTACCTATGGATAGACCGATGCATCAAAGTCGATCTAACGTTGATCCATAGGATCACCGGATTGAGCATGCAGGGACCCGACCCGCATGAATTCTACCCAGGGAAGGTTAGAGATCGCACATTGGCATAGAAAATCAAAGACACATATGGTGATGTAGAAAAGGGAACACGAGGCTACAAGGTAGCTTCCATCCAGAATGGTGCAGTGTGTCTGTCCTACCAGTTGATCGCAATAAAGCTCATGAGAAAGAACATACCTACATAGGTCACATGATTTGTTGTTGATCTCGCTGAGAAATGTGTAGAAGGACTCCAGATGAACTGGGCAAAGTACTTGCTAAACCAACTGGAATTAGATTGTCGGAAAGCTCGGGATCAGGGCTATGAGTTCCACTTTAGCTGCATCCTGATCCTCATCGCCTTTATCACTTGGGGGATGCCGAAAGGTGCGACCTTCTTGGACATTGAGCCATTCAAGCTGCTCACTGCGAAGTTCACCACACTCTGGTACTCGAGCGATATGGGAAAACAGTGGCAGTCGAACACAATATTCCACACATATTATCTCCAAATAAAGAGGGCTATCANCAAACACCCTGCATCGGTTTTGACCCCTCATGAAGTTCCACGCAGATCGACACTTCATTTATATCACCGCACGCACAGATGAGCATAAAGAAGAACTGCAGTCATACTATAAGCTCAAAGAGGAGGACCTCGAAGAGATAACCAAGGACTGGTTTGCAGAGCTCCTCATCCCTGCTGACCCCACAGAAATGTCGGACCCTGAACTAATCGGAAGCCCTAAGACCACTCATGAAGCAAAAGATACTCATGGACCTAGCAGAAGGAAGAAGACCAAAGAGGCCCAAAACTTGAGCAACGCATCGGAAGAAACTGCTTCAGTATCACCTGTCCGAGGGGGTGATGACGAAGTAGATCAAGAAGATACCAACAGAAAAGAAGATCAGTAGAAGTAGGGAAAAGTACCACCGCCTAGGGATCATGTTGATGAAGTTGATCCCTTGAAGAAAATGAAGGTTTCCCCCACAAAACCTACTTCTTGAAAGAAATCCAAAACCACCTTGACTAAGATGCAGACTATGCTCACTATAGATGACTTCGACTTCATCATTGCATCCATAGCATATGCCTCGTAGGACATCTTGCAGAAACATGAAGACAAGAAGAAAGAGATGTACGACAGAATCGAGGTTGAACTCAATGGGCTACAACAGGCCCTTTAATCTAGCCGCGCAATATCCACTATGACCCCATCATCAGAAACACTAGATTCGGAAGATGAGCCCACCCAACTCCACAGACTAGCTAATGCGACCGAAGCTCACCTTCGTCGCGCACAAGAAGAAACAAATTATGCCACAGAGGCCCTAAAGCAAGAGAAAAAAGTAGTCATAGAGCAATGCTGAGTCAGTTGCTCGTAGAGCAGCTTGGAGTCAAAGAAGCAGTCAGCAAAGCACTTCACTCTATGACGGGCTTAGAAAAAAAAGGGGAAGAACCAGAAGAGAAGCAAGTAGCATAGCTTGCGGAAGCTATCCAGTAGCTTCAACAAAGAATTGCAGATCTGGAGCTATGAACAGTGCCCAGTACGCCGTAGGATGTGCAAGATCAAAGAGAAGCAACTACTCAAAGCACAGTTGAGAGGATCAAGGCCCTCACCATGGAATGTAAATAGCTAAGTGATCGTAGTTCCCAGACTTATGAGCAAATCACTAAGGATCTTGAACTGAAGGCACTGGAGTCACAGATCCAGGAGGAAAAGCAACAAGCAGAAACAGTATAAGCGCAGTTGAAGCCCCTGTTAGCCATTGAGAGGATGAAGGGATCCCAAGAACAACACATTGCTCAACAACAAGTCCACACCATTCAGAGCAAAGTCATGGAAGTGACTCACAGGCTCCAACCAATACAGGATGAGGCTTGCCAACTATTTGCAGAGATTGAAGGCCGAGGAGAAGAACTGGAGAAAGTCGTCACTGCAGTTGAACAACGCTTAGAGGAACCTGTCAACGAAGCAGTCATCCAAGAGTTCGCCGAGCAGGAGGCCTTGGCGCAGTAATAGGTCGAAGCAGCTCGAGCCAAGCTCAAGGATTTTGAAGCAGAGATAAGCAGACCAGAGTGACTCGAGACGAGTCACAGGTGAGTGTTGGGGGCATGTTGGCCCTTAACCAAGTTTTGGAGATCCTTGGTCACTTTTGACCTATTTTGGGATTTCGACATGCTGTCGAAGGCAGAGCGCAAGTCAAAGCGGAGATCGCGGGATCTCAGCCCCTTTTTAGGGATTTTAGGGATTTGGGATGATTTAACGGGTATGGGGATGCTGGCCCATGGGTTTAACCATGTTTTGTCCATTTTGTAATGTATAAATAGAAAGTTAGGTGAAGTAGTCAGTCAGTCAGTAAGTTCGATCTATGTGATCGAAAGGCTGATGCGCTAAGTCCAAGTAGTCGTGAATGCTTTGTGAATACTGTGTGTTGAGGACTTGCAAAGCTAAGTGCAAGTGATTGTAAGAAGCTTATGTGTCGATTCTGAGAAGGATTTCTACTATAACTTGACTCAGGGAAGGAGGATATGGTGGAGTGCACACAGATCTCCTATCCTATGTGGAGTAGGATCTTGTGGCTTTGTGCATGTAGATGATTGACAGAAGACAATAAAGAGAAGAGTTGTTGGACGTAGCCCCAGGCCGGGGGTGAACCACGTATATCCTGTGTTGCTATGCTTTATGTGATGTATTGATTTTCTTATGTGTTTACTTGCTTAAGTGTTTTGATATAGATGAATGATAGATAGATCTACAGTTGCTTTGTGCTTAATATTGTAAATGAATGCTAGCTCTGATATGTCTCTTTATTCTAAGTGCTTTCAAATGTTAGATCTTGTTGAATACTGTGTTGCTTTGTAATTAGGGTTTTCCCTGTGAGGTGAATATTGATGAACTGTAACTGCTAAGTGCTTTGATAGAGTATTGTAATCACATATATGTGTCCCAACTAAGGTTGCAGACACTGGAGTCCTGCAACCACCCTTGCCTCTACCTCGGGTGAGACTTCATCTGCTTCGTAGGTGTTGTTGAAAGGGTCGGTAGTTAGGGTTTTGTTGGTGCGCTCTTCAGTATTGAACCCTGGGTCTGCCCCCTGTGCCAACAGGATATCACAAAACACTGGGTAAAGAATCACAACATCAAGGAAATATCACATCTAGTGAAGCTGGAGGAAGAAATAAAATTCACTCTTCAAAACTTTTTGGGAGGATCACAATTACCAGAGGAGGAAAGACATCTAAAAAACCTTGAACAAGAAAGGAATAGGTACTTAAACGAAAAGGAAGAACTATGGAGACAACGTAGTAGGGTGATATGGATCCAAAGTGGTGATCAAAACATGAATTGTTTCCATCATTTTGCCAGTTATAGGGGAAATTGTAAATATGTCTCGGAGATTAGAGATGATTCGGGGCTTCTTCACAATTGACAGGAGGAATTTAAATATGAGGCTATGAAATACTTTTAAAAAAAATTCAAAGCTCAGGATCAACCATCGACAAATGACCAAGTAAAAGTGGCAGGTATTTTCTCCCAATTGGTAACTAAGTAGAAGCTGAAGCCCTGTATAGTCCGATAAACTTTGGGGAAATGAAAGAGGTTTTATCCATGTTCAAAAAATATAAGATTCCAGGTCCTGATCGTTGGACTGCTGAGTTCTTTATACATTTCTTCGATCTGGTTGGGGGGATCTCTTAGAAATTGTGGAAGAATCGAGATTGAGGGGTATTATTACAGGAGGCCTAAACTCAACTTTCTTAGCCTTAATACCAAAAGTGAATAAGCCTCTTACTTTTGGGGATTTAAGGCCAATCTCCTTCTGTAATCTCTATTATAAAGTAATTTCAAAAATTACAGAAAATCGGATAAAGCCTATCCTATCCATATCACTATCAGCAGAGCAGTTGGGTTTTTTGAAAGGTAGACGGATCCAAGATGCCATTGGAAGTCCATGAATGCCTCCA
>JASDQU010790209.1:144212-159815 GCA_032191745.1 Picea mariana | reverse complement strand
TCCCTTTATCTCCCCTCCCTATGCACCCAGCTGCAGGGTTGATCTTCGCACCCAACTGAAGATCCAGAATACAAGAATGCCTTACAAACACAACACTTCTATCTCAATATTTATCTCATAAAAAATAATAGTAACAACCCTCTCAACTCTTCTAGACCTTTATTTATACATTACATGACTCTTGGAAAACCTTAGACAGAAGTCTAGTTGTCAAAACCCTAGATGCCAAAACCCTAGGTCCATGTGATCCGTGTTTTAAGGGCTTCGCCAACCTGTTCTTCCTTATTTTCCGTGAGGTGCTCCAAAGAACCTGTTGGTGTCTTCCTCCGCTTGTTGAGTTGTCCACGATCCATATTCTTTGTTTCTTTGTCTTCCTTGATCTTCTCTTTCAACAAGTTTCTTTTCCTTTACCTCGTTCCTTCTTTTTTTCTTATTTAACCACTTCGACCCTTCCTCGGTTTGTGTGCCTTCCACGCACTTCATGCTTTTTCTTTATTCTTCCTTAATCTTCTCTTTCTTCCTTAATACATGACCAAGGGCCAACATGCTTAGTTATCTATTTTATCATGGGTTTGATTCTTATATGTTGTTTCATATAAATAATTGTTTTAATTATGTGTATTGTTTCTTGCACATGTATGTGTGTTGTTGATAGTCAGTATTTGTAGTCATGCATGAGTATGATAGAGGTTGATATTTTTTCCTATAAATTTATCCTTTGATTTTGGTTATGAGTCTTCAACACAATTTTGAATGACCATATGCACAGACAATACTTAGTGTGCACAAGAGGTTGGTTTAGCCTATGTGCATCAGAAATTAGTATGCACACAAAGAAATAGATTTGGTGTGTGATGCTAGAATGGTTGTGCGCACAATAGTGTTATATGTTCAATAGTTATATGTGGAGGCCTCAAAACAATTTAAGGCCTCAAAACAAGTTAAGGTATCCTCCCAATCAAGAAAAACTCCAACGTTCCTCTCATACAAGTGGAATGACCTCATGAAAATGTGTAGAATGACGTTAAAAATGGGATGGCCTCCACATAATGTGCTCAAGGAATTCTCAAATGATGTTTATATATCCTTGCAATATGTCTCCAAAGCATGACCTTGTCCATGTCTAAGGTCAAGGCACCTCCATAAAGTGTGGAAGAGACCCTCCAAGTCAAGAAATGTTTCCTAAAACATACAATGACTAGTATGACATCCAAAAGAGTGGGCCAACCTTGAAATCATGTGAAATACATCTCCAAAAGTGGTGAAAGAAGAGGATAATTCTAGGATATCCCATGTATATTGTGTATATGATGTCCATGTGTGCATAAATAGCCGAAAGTTTCCTCAAAGGATGTGATCAATGCCTTATATTATGTGTATTTCCTTGATAAACATGAAACCGAGTGAAAATTTGCAAAATAATCTCTCATAGTAGATGGACAATGTGTGATGAATAGATAAGAAATGGATCCATGCTTATGAACAATAAGTGTGTTGTACATAGGTGTGACAACCTTTTCAAATATCACCACTTTTACATCATATAAAAAGGGGTAAGAGACCATGCAGCTCCCCTAGATCATGTGTCCTAGTATATCCAACCCAAGATGCTTTCATACCTAACCCAGATAATAAATGATCAAGATGATGAGGGTTACCAACATCAAGGGGTGGTCAACCTTAGCCATAAAATAAAAAAACAATCTTGAAATGGGGACTAAAAGGACGAGCCATGACTAACCAAATGGGGTCTAGATATACCACATAATCCCCCTACCAATACATAAAACATATAAGCGTGTTCCAACACAATACATGAGTACAAATACAACCACACTTTTGGATCATCATGGTACAATAAGGCACATAATCTGCTCATAACATGGCCCACATCTGGTAAAAAAATATAAGGTACATTGAGGTGAATCTAAAGTGTAATAGGATGCTCACTTGTAACAGTATTTTACAATTTAGGGGTTGATTTTACGATTTGAGTTGAAATGGTACTAGTTTCTATGACCATCGTTTCAAACAAGTTGTAATTGTAACACCCCTAAAACAGGATTCTACTTGTGGCACCACTTTTCGATTTAGGGTTTGATTTTAAGGTTTTTGTTAGGAAGATTATGGATAATGATTGCAAAATGTTGTAATATTAACTGTGGGGAAAAAAGGGTGTTATTGGTAGCATCACTTTTTTAATTGAGGTTAACCATTAAATGCAACCTCTAAAAAAATGATAGCTATGGAGCCTTGGAGGGTTCTCTTCAAGTTATTAACTATGTTTTGTAGGTGAGAAAAAACTTTTGTCACTTGTTGGGTAAAGTTATAGAGGGAAAGGAAAATAGCTCTTACAAGAGGTTGGGTGGACATTATTGTGTAAGTTAAAAGGCACACATTGGTGAAGAAATCACAATGGAAATTAGGTCGAGTGCATATCTATCTAAATTTACATGCACTAAAGACATCTTCAACAAGCAAAGTGTTGGGTATATTTTTCAAAATAAGAAAGACGATAACAATGTTAATGAAGTAACAACTAGTGAGAAATGTTGAAGGGTTTGAAGTGAGGAAGAAATATGTAAGATATGAGTTTTGAGTTTGTTATGAAGAACACTATTAAATTGCAATATGGTGGCAATATTAAGTACAAGACTCAGTGGATGAAATAATAGACCTTGCTAATATGAGGATGAGCGATAAAAAAATGAAGTGGAAGGTTGTTTGTATGTTTGAATTCCTTGGAAAAGGATCAGTGGAGAAAATAGTTAAAGAAGATATCCTACATGTATCATGAATATGAGTGGGAAGAGTGGTCTCTTTAAGAGAGACAACAACTCTTGTTTGGCACTGAGGGAAATATGACTTGAAAGAAACAAAAGACATAGGAAAAAAAAAAATGGTTGAAGATGTTTGTTGTAGAGGTAAAAGAATATGATGGAAACCAACTGAAATTGGGAAATATGATGCAAAAACATTAGCATTCTTACCATATTTTGTAAATGAAGTTTTTCTCTACTCTATCATTTGAACACACTCTCATAAGTTTCTTCATGCAATTAATACATATTTTGAAGGGTTTATTGATAGACACTTTTCCTGTGGAAAGAGATCCAAGGAATGTTGATGTCATCAAAAGTCTTGTTATGATGAGGGATAATTGCTCTATTAGTTGAATGATGTGCATCGTTTATCAATAAATATATTTTATTCAAGGCACACAATTTAGCACTCTTTTTTTAATGTTCTTTACCCATTTCCCACTCTAGAAATGACAGAGGGAACCATGTCATTTCTTTATATGATAAGATTACCTCCTAATAAAGTTTCTAAATCAGGGCTTTGACATTCCCAATACCAAAAGTGGCCCTACCATGATTAAAAACCATATATGCGCAAGGATTGTATTTCTATTATCCCTTAAGGAAGAATAAATCGACAAAGTAGAAAAAATTATGGTATGGTGAGATAGTACGTTGGAAAAAAAGTTTCAATATTTTGAGATGATGGAAATTGAGGAAACTTTGGTTGAAGAAAATTCCAATTTTTTCATAAGCAAGAAAAAGGATAATAATTTGTTAGAGGATAACCATATTTTGAAAGACAATCAAATATTTAATATTAGTTACTAAAATTGGACAAAATATATCCATATTGAAATAAAAACAAATGTTTAGTTTCTACTTCTAGTACAAGCTACATGAGAGATATTTATATAAATCATGAATCAAGTCCGAGGAATGTCCAATCGAACTATGTGGTCATCCTATCAACTTTTTCCATAACTAAACTTTAATAATGGCACATATTCGTGTATATTATTAATAGATAGCTTCCCTTTGTTTCTCATTTATTTCTTGGAAAAATCCCATCTTTATTAAGTTATTCATAGAACAACTCAACAATATAATCTATTTAAGAACTTTCACAAGTTGGGTATATATTTCCAATTGTATTTCACAAATGTCACATACATTATTTACTTGCAAAAATGTAACTTTATCATATTAAACATTTATTTGCAAATGCATTTCACAAATATCAAATAAAATAATTTATTATAAAAATATGCAAGTAAAATAGTAATTTGTGATTTGTCTCTTATTTTATATAAAATAAAATGAAATGCTAATGTATTTCCTCTCTCACATATAATGAAAATATTATAGAATTGAACTCCTAACTAGAGGAAAAAGGAATCAAAAGCATTAGGGTGGTAAGGGAATTCCCAACGTGGCCATAATTAATATTTATATAGGAACCCATCTATCATGTTAATAGTGTATCTGTACTTTTTATGGAAATGATGTCGAGAAACTTCCAAATATAGGATGCATTATTGTATTTACTATGTATCAAACCAACATTAAAGTATTTTTCCTATGACTGTTTTCAAATGAAAAATAACTATTACTTGGAAGAACATTAAGATTCTTGCCACATTTTTCAAATGAATTTTAACATCCTCTAATAAATTTATTCATGCAATTAATTCATATTTTGATAGGTTTATTTGAGAAGAACATTAACATTCTTGCCACATTTTTCAAATGAAGTGTTTCCATATCATATTGTGTGAAGATCCTCTAATAAATTTATTCATGCAATTAATTCATATTTTGATAGGTTTATTGTTAGACACTTTCCTTATGAAAATATATCCAAGGAACATTAATGGCATCCAAAATATTACAATAAAGATGAATAATGACTTCATTAATTGTATGATGTGTATCATTTATCAATAAATATGTTTTGTTCTAGGTATAAATTTAGCACTCTTTTTTTATTGTTCTTCACCCATTGTCCACTCTAGAAATGAAAGAGGAACCATTGCATTTATTTTTATGTGAATCATACCCCCTTACCCTCTTAACAAATTTGTTGGAGAAGGGCCTTGATGTGACCAATACCAAAAGTATCTTTGTCACGATTAAAATTCTTGTAGGTGTAAGGATTATATTTCTGGTATCCGTCGAAGAAGAAGAAAAATGACAAAGTGATCCTAGTGTATAAATTATGGTAGGGTGAGATAGTGAGAAGAGAATATAGTTCCAAAATATGACAACATATTATGAGATAACAGAAAGTGAGGCTAAGTTGGTAGAAGAAAATGTCAAATGTCTCTAGACGCAAGTTGAAGGATATATCCTAGAGTATGACCATATTTTGAAGGACAATCAAATATTAAACTTTGTAACATACCCATACGAGCAGGCTGAGCCATGCTACTACAAGAACACAGTTCAATAATTGATTTCTAATTGTGAAAAAAAAAAATTAATAAAGGAGAATGAAAGAAACACAATAACTTCACATGTAATAATCAAGATTCATGCTAGGATTTAAAATAAAACTTGATCATGCCATGCACAACAATAACGAGCAAGAAGGAACATTATTAATACATCTCTTGGAGATAATAATTAATACACAAAAGAAAAATATACAAGCAAAGAAACACATGACAGAGAGCACTTATCTTTATTAAAACCAATCACCAACTAGTTGTAGACCAAGGATGTTCCAAGTCTCAACATCAGGTCACCCCCGAGTTAGGGATATGAATCCAAAAGGATGGGTCTCAGTACTACATTGATATTCCCAAACAAGTCAGCAATCAAACTCTCATAGGTTTCTCAAACGCATCCAAAACTCCAATTTACTAGCTCTCTTCCCCTTCATCTTGCACCACCCAAAGAGAATGAACCCCCTTCACTGCCACACAATCCCTCAGGTTGTCCACCTATTTATATAGCTCCATTTATTTTGGTTAGGAAATATCAATGTTGGAACTCATAGGATTCACAACTTTGAGCAAGGCTTAGCACACACCTATGCATCTCAGGAATACAGGCCCTAATTCATGGTTGGAGTACACCAATAATTTCTAAATCCAACAAACCATGGATTCTTACCTCTAGTAATTCATTTTTCTTTCCCTAAGAAAACACTAAGAATGCGAAATAGGAGTAAATGGATGATGAACCAAATGATGTGCAACCCATAAACAAGCCAAAAAAGGGGTTTACATATTTACATGGAAAATAGAGAACCACATGGATTTCCCCCAAATAATTTCATGTAACCACTTTTCCCAAATAAAACCAAGTTGGATAAATAAAATATAATATAAATACTTAACCTATTTAGTCCCTTCTCTCATGGAATCATAGTCCCCTATAACTCTTGTCCATGTTTGCCTTGTAACCAACAATGTATTTTATTATTTGGAATGTTCAAAGTGCTCATTGTTATTATTGGATGTAAACTGTGTCGATAGTTTTGAAACACCATACATTTTGAGTGGAAACTCCACCCATAGTAAGGAACAAAAGAAAAAAATGATGTTAGAAAGGAGAGTTGATCTTTAGCTTTAAAAGAAATTTGAGATTAGACTGTTGAGAAGAGGTAAAAGAATAAATGAATAAAATTGGTCGTTGAAAAGAGGTAAATGAAAAATATGAATAAATTAGAGAATAGTCGTTGAGATAAGGAATCAAAATATTAAAGAGATGAAAAATTCAAGGTGACAATTTAAAGGAGAAAATGAGTGAGGGTAAAGTGAATGTTGAAATGATTGAATAAAAATTATTAGGTGAAAATACACAAAATGATATTAGTTGAAATACCAAAGTTGAAAGAGGATTTAAAAAGGGGGTTAGGAGAGAAGAAGATAAAATCTTTTAGGCCAAGGGATGTTTGAGGTTTAGAATTAAAAATTGAAGAACCACGAGAAGTTAGAATTTAAATTAAAAAAAGAGTAAAGAGTTAAGAGACATAGGAAGGAAAAAAGTGAAATTGACACTCGATTAGGTTTGACGGCTTAGGCGGTGAATAATAGGTTTCCATGTTTCATTTTTTCCCTTCCTAAGTCTCTTAACCCTTTACGCTTTTCTAAATTTAAATTCTAACTTCCCATGGTTCTTCAAATTTTAATTATAAACCTCAAACATCCCTCAGCCTAAAATATTTGATCTTCTTCTCTCCTAAGTCCTAACCCCCTTTTTAAATCCTCTTTCAACTTTGGTATTTCAACTAATATCATTTTGTGGATTTTCACCTAATAATTTTTATTCTATAATTTTAACGTTCATTTTACCCTCATTCATTTTCTCCTTTAAATTGTCACCTTGTATTTTTCATCTCTTTAATATTTTTATTACTTATCTCAATGACTATTCTGTAATTTATTCATGTTTTTCATTTACCTCTTTTCAATGGCTAATTTTATTCATTTATTCTTTTACCTCTTCTCAACGGTCAAATCTCAAATATATTTTAAATAAAAATATCGACACTCCTTTCTAACATCATTTTTGGATTTTGTCCTTGACTATGGGTGGAGTGTCCACTTGAAATGTAGGAAGTTTCAAAAATATCAACACAGTTTACATCCAGAAACAACAATGAGCATTATTACAAATCGTGAAAACTTACACTCATAGAATGTTCAAAGTATTACATTTCCTAGGAACTCCGACCCCTTTCAAATAAACAAAATACATCATTGATATGGGGACTCAAAACCGGGGTATTACAAACACTATTTACTAGCACTAGATAAAATATATTGAAATTGAGATAATGACAAATATTTTGGTTCTACTTTAGGTAGCATAATCTACATAAGTGATATTTACAACAATCATGAATTAGGTCGAGGGAATGTACAAGACAAGTCTATGGTTATCCTATCACGTTTTACCACAACCAAACTTAGCAATGGAACATATTCATCAATATTATTCATAGATAGCTTCCTTTTATTTCTCATTTATTTCTTGGAGAAATCCCATCTTTATTGAGTTATCCATAGATCAACTCAACAGGGAATACATTCTATAACTTTCACATGGTGGGAATGTATTTCCAAATTGATTTCTCAAATGTCACATACATTGTTTGCTTGCAAAAATGTAAGTTTTACACATCGGGTGTTTATTTCCAATTAGATTTCACAAATATCATAGAAAATAATTTCGTGCAAAAATGTTCATATAAAATAGTAAATTTTGGTTTGTCCCAAATTTCAAATAGAAAATAAAATGAAATTTTGATGTGTTTTCTCTTTAACGTGTAATGAAAATATTATAGAAGTGAACTCCTAACAAGAGGGAAAATCCATAAAAAGGCATCAGGGTAGAAAGAAAACTCCCAACAAGGCTATACTTAATATTTATATATGAACACATCTATGATGTTAATAGTGTATATACACTTTTGATGGCAGTGATGTCAATGAACTTCCAAACATAGGACACATTATTGTCTTTACTATGTATCAAATAGGAACTAAATAATTTAGCATCTTTGACTAATCCAAGTGGATATCGGTGGCCACCCACCTATTCCATTGGCTCAAAATATAGTTTTCAACCTTGCAAGTTTTTCTATAGCTTTTTGGGTCCCAAACTTCTAGGGACATTTTGAGGCCCTAAACGCCATTTTTTTAAAATTTTAGGGCCAATGCATAACTAAAGGATTTCTCATCAGTTGGTCAAAATGTTTTCTTCCTGATTATACCTTTCCAACGAGATATCATGCGCCCCAAACGAAGATCGTATGCAAAAGTTGCAACCTTGGGAAGTTGACGTATCAACAACCCCCATTGGGGCCCACAAACCTTTTGGTGTTTCATCTTCCGAGGTTAGGTTTGTCAATGTTTCATCGAAACCTACACATGATATCTAGATAAAGAAAGTACAAAGAAAGATTATCAAGAAAGGACAAGAGATTCAATATGGAAGAATGAGAAAATATATTCTGACTACTCCAATGAGCTAATCAATGATGATCATTGTGATACAATGAATGAGTAGAATACACTCATATATAGGAAGGAACATTCCATAATTAAGAAAATCAATCAAGCAATTAACTTTCCTTAGTAATGCATGCATTCAAAATAGTGACAGTTTAAATAGAAATTATAAAATATAACTAGTCAGTCAACTCCCACAGAACTAGTGTGTCGAAAATAGAAATTTCTCCAACACCCCCCTGAACATCACTATGGAGAAAAAATAAGCCTCGACTACTAGGACATATTACATACTCATGTACAATGAAACTAATGAACACTGAATAAAAATGAGGAAAGAGGGAAAACCACGTGGGAACCAAAACACCCCCTCAAAAGACAATGCATGAAAAGAAGAAAAGTTGACTCTTAGGAAGTTGTGTTCTTCACTCCAAGATGATATCGAAAAGTATGAAACTTCAACCTAATGAAGGTATTGGTGAAGATATCAACATTCTTTTCAGAGGAAGGAAATAACTATAGATCAATGGTCCTGTCATGTACTAGATCTCTAATGAAATGCATGTGGATATCAATGTGTTTGGTTCACTGCCGATGTACTGGATCTCTACAAAATCTCAGTGTACTCTGATTGTCACACCATATGAAATTAGGATAGTGGAACTAGATACCAATCTCGGTGATGCAGGAGCATCATCAGAAAGCATGCGTGGAGAGACAACTCAGTGCCTTAGCGCACCATTGATTCATTTAAGAATCTTAACCATTGGCGTTTCCTGCTAATATTTTTCTGAAATGATCAGAAATTGAAGAAGATCAAATGCTTGGAAGTTGAATGATCATGAATGATCTGGGAGTTTCACTCCTAGACTTTAATGTAACTGAAATTAAGTAGCAGTTAGTTTTTTTTCTCGAGTAGACGAGTAGTCAGAGGGAACCCTAAGAACCCTCTGAGATAAATATAGGTTTTGTATGCCCGAATGAGGTTGCTTCAAGTGAGTAAGAGATTGTTGTGATTTAGTCATTGCTGCGTTTTTAGTTTTTTTTTTTTATCATAGCTATAGCCATTAACATTTGAATGAATATAAAAGAGGAAAATTGATCCAAATGCATGGTGTTTCTGCTCTTTACAATTTCTTGTTATTCAGTTTTCACGAATGAATGAATTATGTTGTTGAGTATATGAAACTATGAAGAGTTTGGATAATTTTCAATTGTTTCTCTTCATTGAGTTCATGCAAGGTGTGCATGCAGTCTACAAGGAGTGCGTTGGAAAAGTTTGTTTCGACTCAGAAGCTAAGAAGAGATAGCGTGAAACTTTCCCTTTGCAAGGTTGCAAAGAGACTGCTACAAGGTGTGCATAGTCGCCTGCAAGAAGATGAGTATTGTGTAAGAATCCATTGCAAGGAGTGCATAGATTCGAAGAATAGATTAACTGTCGAAAACAGTTCTGTGAAGCGCAAGGAGTGTGTAAAGAGATTTCTTTTGAAGAAATCATTGAGTCTGTAATTCATCAGAGATTCCAATTTCGCAAGGATTGTGTTGGAATAAAGCTCATGAGAGATAGCGACCAAGGATAAACAGAAAGGGAGAAATATGTTGAAATTTTCGAAGTGACAGTCGAGATCCCTTCGGAAGAAATCAAGATCACGAATAGTCGTTAGATCTAAAAAAGGAGTGGGGAGGTTACACATCGAAGTCTTTCAGACCTCACATATTTAGAAGTTTATGTTTCAGGGGAAGCCAATATTTCAAAGTTACCAAAACCTGAAGTCCATCTAGACCATGGATCCATTCAAAGGGAGTGAAATCGTCCCAGGATGTTGGATCTAGAAAAAGATACGTGATTGTTAGCCATGGGTTCTTTCAAGAATCCTAGTCGTCGATTGGAGGATATCTACGTGGCAGTAGATAAGCAGGTTCACAGGATCGCGAATTGGGAGAACTGCGTCGAGCAATTAGAAAATATATCGAAGTGCGGAGAAGATCTCAGCTGTTGGTTGTGGATCATTGAGAACCATTGATCTGATCTAAGGATTTCACATATTCGGACTTCGAGAAAATTGCGAAGAGAAGAGTGCAGATAACACGAAGTGCAAAGTCATGAAGCACCTATAACTAAGATTCGGTCATAACCTGAGGTAGCATGGAGAGATAGCGCCTGATCATTAAAGTTTTAAAGGGAACAGGAGCTCAGTAGGAGCCCGCGGGTTTCATACAACTTGCACCAAAGGTTAAAGGAACTATGTAAAGCATTCGAGGACCATTGAAGGTCCAAAAGAACTAATATAGCTCAAGATATTAAGATCCTTGACTGGGAGGTTGTAGACTCTTTATGAGAGAAAGGGGTTCTGCATCAAGTGGTATCAGATCTTGATTTCGTCTGTAGATTTTAGGTGAAGGAGCCAATAGGGATAATTGATACCATAAAGAGGTATCAGAGCCTGAAATTGTTTTTAGTAAGTGAAGAAGAGCTCGAAGGTGTAATGTGTGTGTGACAAACAGTCAACACAATGCCACCAAGGAGACATGTGGAGCCACATTTAGCCAATTGCGCTGTAAAAAGAGAAATGAGAGATATTTGTGCAAGATTAGAGGTGATGGAGGTGGTGCAGAGGAGGGCACGTGATGCTGGAGACATCAGTGATGCATAAAGTAAAGAAATTAAAGTTGAAGAATTTGAAAGGGTAAATGTTGTTGAGGAACGCTTGCTGAGAGCGGTAGTTAAATTGGGAGCTAGAGCAAAGATAGAGATTTTAATGTATGAAGGCAATTTGGATGCTGAAGAATTCCTGGATTGAATAAGATCCATGGACAAATATTTTGACTATGAATATGTCGATGAGGAGAAAAAGGTGAGACATGTTGTCACCAGACTAAAAGGACATGCAACACCGTGGTGGGATGAACTGCAGGCTGAGAGGAGAAGCAAAGGCAAGAATAAGATAAAGAAATGGGACAAAATGGTAGCCAAGATGAAGGCTAATTTCATGCCCAAAGATAATCAGATAAGTATGTTCAAGAAGTTTCAGAACCTGAGGGAGAAGGGTATGACAGTGAAAGAGTACACAGAGGAATTTTACAAGATGAACTTCATGACTAGACAATGAGAGAAGGATGAGGAAAACATTTCCAAGTATATAAATGGCCTGAGTTATGAAATACAGGATGAGATCAACATGATGTCAGTAAGGAAACTAACATATGCTTATCATATTTCTTTGAATGCAGAGGAGAAGTTGGCCAGGAAACAGAGTCAATGAAACAGAGGCAGAAGCCCAAGAAAAGGCAAGGGATTTGCCAATGATAAGACACATAAATCCAAAGACGAGACAAAGAAACCATATAGTCACTCAAAAAGAGGAGGAGAAGTAAGGTGTTATGTCTGTGGAAATACATGACACATGTATTGGGAATGTCCAGAGAGAAAGAAAGAAGGAGGAGGTGAAGCTCACATTTCGGAAGCAAAAAAAAGGAATGTTGAAGCCGAAGGTGCAAAGGATGGAACATCCCTGATGTTGAGAAAGGGTCTCTTAAAACCAGAGCCAGAAATTGAAAATCCAGTGCAGAGGAATAGTCTATTCAGGGAAACTGGCAAGAGTAAAGACAGAGTATGCAAGGTGATAATTGACAGTGGGATCACTGATAACTTAGTATCCACAGAGATGGTGGAGAAATTGGATTCAGAGACAACTGCACATCCAAATCCATATAAAGTATCGTGCTTGCAAAAAGGACACCAGATAATGGTCACTAAACAATGCCTTGTTGAATTTAATATAGGAGGATATAGAGATGAAATTCTATGTGATGTGATTCCCATGTATGTATGTCATGTTTTGTTGGGAATACCATGGCAATTTGATAGAAATGTCATTCATGATTGGAGGAAAAATACATACACCTTGGAGAAGAATGGTAGGACACATATGTTGTTGCCAATAGAGGAGAAGAAAGTAAAAGAAGAATCCAACACAAGCATACTTCTCATGAGTGGGAAGGAACTCCTAAGAGAAGTCAATAAGGAACAGGAGATGAAGTTTGTTGTGGTGAGGAAACCCAGAGTTTTCCTTACAAGTATTTTGATGGATGATTTGCCTGAAGAAGTTCAAGAGATGTTAGAGAATTTTGTTGACATAGTAGTGGATGAGATGCCTAACTCATTGCCACCCATCAGAAGTATCATCCATCATATTTATTTGATACCAAGAGCAAGCCTTCCAAACAAAGAAGAATACATATTGACACCTCAAGAGACTAAGGAGCTAAAGAACCAAGTCAAGGAATTGTTATACAAGGGTTTGGTCAGAGAAAGATTGAGTCCATGTGCAGTACCAACTATGTTAAATCCAAAGAAGGATGGAGGATGGAGAATGTGTACAGACTCGAGAGCCATAAAAAAGATCACCATTAGGTATAGATTTCATTTTCCAAGAATGGATGACTTAATGGATTGTTTAAGTGGAGAAAATTTATTTTCTAAGATAGATTTTAAAAGTGGATATCACCATATAAGGATGAGAGAAGGTGATGAGTGGAAAACATCATTTAAGACAAATGAAGGGTTGTATGAGCGGCTTGTTATGCCATTTGGCTTAACAAATACCCCAAGTACTTTTATGAGGTTGGTGAATGAAATACTGAAATATTTCATTGGAAAGTTTGTGGTTGTATATCTGGATGATATACTGGTCTTTAGCAAGACTAAGGAGGAGCATTTGAGACATCTGAAATTAGTGATGAGGAGACTGCAGTGGGAGAATTTGTTGATAAATCTGAAGAAGTCCTCTTTTATAAATACATAACTCATTTACTTGGGTTTTGTGATCTCTTAAAATGAATTGAAGATGGATCCAGATAAGGTGAAAGCAATCAAATAATGGCCGTCAGCTAGGAGTATGTTTCAAGTGATAAGCTTCCATGGATTAGCAAGTTTCTATAGTAAATTCATCATAAATTTCAGTGGAATTTTTGCACCAATGATGGATACAATGAAGAAGAGGCACAAGTCTTTTAAATGGACAAAGGAGGCCGAGAGGAGCTTCAATATATTGAAGGAGAAGGTAACATAACGACCAATTATGGTCTTGCCAAATTTTGGGAGGACATTTCAAGTGATATGTGATGCAAGTGGAGTTGCAATTGGAGCAGTCTTAAGCCAGGATAATTAACCATATGCATATTTTAGTGAGAAGATGAATGAGACTAAGAGAAAGTACTCCAAATATGATAAAGAATGTTATTCTATAATTCAAGCCTTGAATAAATGAGTGCACTACCTTGTTCCAAAGCAATTTGTATTTTATAGCGATAACCATGATTTACAATTCATAACCAGACAACAAAAATTGAATCAGAGGCATGCAAAGTGGATTGAGTTTATGCAGAATTTTACTTTTGTCATAAAACATATTTCTGGTAATGCTAACAAAGTTGTTGATGCATTGAGTAGGATATGTTTGATTCTGCAGGAGTTTTAGGTGAAGAAATTAGGGTTTGAACACCTTAAGGAAATGTACAGTGATGATCCATATTTCAAGGAAGCATACGAAGCATGTGCAAATCCTGTGCTAAGAGAAAAGAGCCAGTAGACAGAGTATATGATTCAAGAGGGATTGTTGTTCAAGGGCAATCAGTTGTGCATACCAAAATGATCAATGAGGGATAACCTTTTGAAGGAAAAGTATAGTGGGGGATTGGCTGGACGTTTCTACCATGATCAAACATTTGCACAATTGAGCACTTCATATCATTGGCCAAGTATGACAACAAAAGTGATATATTTTGTGAACAAATGTAGAATCTGCCAACATGCAAAAGGTAAAAGACAGAACACTGGATTATATCAACCATTGCCAATACCATAGAGGCCTTGGGATGCAATAAA
The DNA here is from genome assembly GCA_032191745.1 of Picea mariana. Classification (NCBI taxonomy): domain Eukaryota; kingdom Viridiplantae; phylum Streptophyta; class Pinopsida; order Pinales; family Pinaceae; genus Picea; species Picea mariana. Next base: position 145,164 of record JASDQU010790209.1, on the reverse strand, counting down.
GATGGATTTTGTGTTGGGACTACCAAGAACAGAAAGAGGATGTGATTCCATATTTGTGGTGGTGGATAGATTTTAAAAGATGGCACACTTTATCCCATGCAAAAATACCAGTGATGCAACACATGTTTCAAATTTATTTTTCAAGGAAGTTGTTCGTCTTCATGGATTATCCAAAAGTATTGTCTTAGATAGAGATACCAAATTTGTTGGTCATTTCTGGAGAACACTGTGGAAGAAGTTGGGGACAATTTTTTCCTTCAACTCATCTTATCACCCTTAGACAAGTGGACAGACTAAGGTGGTGAACAAAATTTCAGGAAACTTATTGAGGACTTTAGTCACTAAGCATCATAGTCAGTGGGATTAGATTCTTCCACAAGAAGAATTTGCATACAATGACTCAACAAACAGGATCACTGGAAAGAGCCCATTAAAAATACTATATGGAATGCAGCCAAGAGAAGTAGGTAAGTTGAGATACTTGGGACAAAGTGAGATTAGAAGCATTGGAGTAGAATATTTTGCTGCAGAAATGCATAAGTTCCAAAGCCATATCAGAGAGCAGTTGCAGAACTCTAGCCAAGAGTACAAGTGCAGAGTTGATCAACATCGCATAGAGATTCAATTTGAAGTAGGAGATCAGGTTCTGGCACATCTCAAGAAAGAAAGGTTTCCAAGAGGAACATATAGCAAGATAAAGATGAAGAAGATAGGGTCATGTAAGATCTTAAGGAAGTTTGATGAAAATTCCTATGAGATTGAGTTTCCAGTTGATGTAGGCATATCACCCATATTCAACATATCAGGCATGTATCCTTACAGGGGAGATGAAGCAGAAGAAAGAAAAGATCAGAAAGATATTCAATAAGAAAAGCAAATTATTGTAGCAGAGAAGCCATAGATGGTGAAGATCGTTGATCAGAGGATTGGAAAAAAGACTAGGAGGAAGACC
>JASDQU010790209.1:132886-144112 GCA_032191745.1 Picea mariana | reverse complement strand
AGGTATAGATTTTGATGAAATATTTTTTCTTATTGTTAAAATGATTTCGATTAGAACCATTTTAAATCTAGTGGCAATATAATATTTTCATTTTGAATCGTTAGATGTAAATAAATATTTTATCCATGGGGATTTAGAGAAAGATATTTATATGTAGCAACCATAGGATTATGAGATCAAAGGGAAGAATACATTAGTATGAAGGTTGAAGAAGAGCATGTATGGCCTAAGGTAGGCTCCGAAGAAGTGGTATTTGAGATTTGATAGGTTTATGACAAATCAAGGCTATAATAGATGTCATTATTGCCACTATGTTTATTTTAAAAGACTAGATAATGGCAATGATATTATCTTGTTATTGTATGTAGATGACATGCTTGTTGTAGGGTCTAACATGTAGGATATAAATATGCTCAAAATAAAATTAGATAATTCATGTGTGATGAAGGATTTGGGTATTGTAAAGAAAATCCTTGGTATTAGAGTAACAGGAGATGGGAAAATAAAAAATTAACAGTGTATTAGGCTGAGTACATAAAGAAGGCATTAGAAATATTTAAAATGCAGGATTCAAAACTAGTTAGTACACCTTTGGCATTCCATTTCAAACTGACTAAGGAGATTTGTTCCAAGACACAGGAGAAGATAGACTACATGTCAAAGGTTCTATACTCATCAACAATTGGCATCTTGATGTATGTGATGGTGTGCACAAGGATGGATATTTCACATGCTGTGGGATTTGTGAGAAGGTATAGTAAAAATCCAAGTAAAGAGCAATGGAAGGAACTAAAGTGGATTCTCAGGTATTTGAGAGGTAATACTACTCATGAATTATGCTTTAGAGGTTCAAACACTATTCTACATGGATATGTTGATTCAAATATAGAAGGTTATATAAATAATAGGATGAGCACCACAAGGTATGTTTTTATTGTAGGTGGAGCAATCATAAGTTGTATTTTTAAATTGCAAAAAATTGTTGCACTTTCAACAATGGAAGAAGAGTATGTTGTTGTTACAGAGGCTAGTGAAGAGATGATTTTGTTATAAAGGTTTATGAAGGAATTAGGAAAGAACAAGGAGAATAACAGTTTTTACAGTGACAACCAAAGTGTCATTTATATTTCAAAGAAATCAGCATTCCATTCTAAGACTAAAAATGTATATCTCAGGATGATTTCATATGATCATTGGAATATGGACAATTAAAACTGGAAAATATACACACTAGCTAGAATTTTGTAGACATGTTAATGAAGAGAGCAACCATGGAGAAATTGTGTTCCTAATTAGTTTTAGTTGTCCTTCATGCATGATGGAAAAGATGAGAAAGTTTATAGGTCCAAATTTAGACCAAAGTTTAGTAGGTGCAGTAGTGGTGGAGTTGTTGTGATCAGTCTCCAAGTGGGAGATTGCTTGTTGTGGAGCCTAATTATCTTCTCGATTCAAAGGTATAGTTTCAACCACATTTGGATCCCAAACCCTTATGGGGTTTTGTTCATATTATTTGCATGATTATCCCCATGCATTGTTACATTGCACCAGGTGCAGTGGGCAGGGGAGACAACATCCCCTATCTAGGGATTCAGGGATGGAGCCCCCAAGAAAAAACAATCTGTAGTTTTTTGCATCCATTTTGGGTAGTTTTAGCACATGTTTTCCATCTCATGGTTTTATAATTATGGTTAATGAATTAATTTTGTAATATAAACCAGTTAAATATGTTAGGTATTTTGGATTCCCCGGGATCCTGTATATTGTATTGTAATGGTGAAGTTAAAACAATAATGAGAGAGAGTATTGTGAATAACAGAGGAAATTATGATAGAGTGAAGAGAACATTGTAGAAAATGTGTTGTAGGTCTTCTCCCTTCCTCATGTTAGACACAATAATGGAAGGAATGTTTTTTTCTTCATGGATGTAACCCATATTGGGTTAACCACATATATTGTTGTCTCTCTTGTATTGTGTTATTCTTTGTTGTATTTCTTCATTTATTTTGAATTGGTTTGTTTTACTGCTAATATGTGATCCTATTCATAAAAGACCAAAAGTGGCTTTCATATGATTAAAATTTATGTAGGTGCAAGGATTTATTTATGGTATCCCTCAATGAAGAAGAAAATAACAAAGTGATTCTAGCATGACAAAATTATGGTAGGGTGAGATAGTAGAGTGGGAAAAAAGTTGCAAAAGTTGACTATTGATTATGAGATGATCGAATGTCAATCCAATTTCATTGAAGAAACACTAATAAGAAGTTGGCTAATACCGTGAGATGATTATTTGAAAATTCCCACCATAATTTCCCTAATTCTATTAATTACAAGATACAAGATAAAGGGTTATTTATAAGACATGTTATGATTTTCCTATGTAATGTAAGTATATTGTTTGAGAGGATTTACAACTACCCTTTGACTCCATTTTTTATAAATAAGCTAAATGGTATGGAAAAACACAACATGGAAATCTTACATGAAGGTGAAGAATGAGTAGTAAGAAGACCATTCGATATCGATTTTTCCCATTTAACAAATTCAAGTTGATTTTCAAGATGGGTTACAACTTATAGGTAGTTTTATAGTTGAACTTTAATATTAATGTACTAAGTCAAGTTTATTAGTCCTTGCCTCCTGCAAGGGACTATAGCTTTCGAGCATTGATCAACGATAGTTGATAGCCTATTAGTTGGTTCATTTTAGTGATTAGTTGGTGCATTTTAATTATTACTTAATCAGTTTTAATATGTTTGTTACAGAGTTGGTATTATTCATTTTAACTTTATTTATTTTGTAAAAAAAACATTTTCCATATTAATTAAATTTTATAATCTAATTTTTTTAGTTGATTGGTATGTGATGGGACTGTAATCCCCTAGTGTATGTAATATATTTTTCAAAATTGTTTTAATTAAGAAATAAATTAAAAATAGGAAATTTTATGAGTGGCCATTTTGACTCACTCTGACACAACAAAGGTGGAGTCGAGGTTTTGGTAGTCGAGATGGTGCAGTCAAGATAGAATTTTTTGAAAGTCTAGGTTTTGGTGCAGTCGAGGCTCACCCCCTCACCTCTTCACAACCATCGCCTCCTCTGTTAGACCTAGTGCTTAACACCCACAAACTCATCTATTAGAGTTGTGACGTGCCTCACCACCTCTATCTGCTTTGTCACTTTTATGTATCTCATAGCTAATATTGAGAGCACATTAAACAAATCTATTGTTATGTGTTTTAGCAAGAAGGCCATCGTTGTCTTCAACCTAGGTAGTGCAAAGGAGTTATCCTTTTTTATTGTTGGGCTTGCTCAGAATCAGAAATATGGTGGTATTCGATGAGCCATCTTGTATTTCTTCTTCAACCACTTCGAGACCATATTCTCGCCCGAAAATATCACTATCGATGGTTGTCGTGTCCTCTATGCCACTCTCCATTCTCTGCTATGAATTGAGCCTCGCTAGCATCATTTTTCACGACCTCCGCATGCATGAAAATATGTCCTTCCTCACCACCTCTATTTGGGATGTTACTTGTTTTGTCGGTATTCTTCTTGCTGATGATGGTGTAGTTGTGTTCTGCAGGATGAGATTCTTTGGCCATCGACATGGCTTCATGAGGCTACTGGAGATTTGTCTTACATGAACTATTTGGTTGACAATGCCAGTTCTTTAAGTGGAACAGGATGGCAAATGACTGAATTGAGTTCAATTCCTAGCCTCCAAGGTGGGTGATGATGAAATCTTGTCCAATTTTATTCTTCCTTTCCGTAATTCTCTAAGAAATTCAAAGATTTAACCTGTAGCTTTATTCTAGAAAAAATTGCAAGGAACCTATAGTTCATCTAATCTACCCCAGATTTATATTCACTATGTCTGAATCTATTTTCCACAAAGAGGTTTCAAAATCCTGATGGTAATTATTCCAATTTGGGATCAAAATTGAAATTAACGCGACATTATAGCATTATGTTAATTTTGTGAATGCAATTTGTTGGCATGTTTTCAGATAGAGGCAGAGTATGTGTGTTTGTCATTGATGGCGATGTCATTGATGGTGAATACCAACATGATCAATAGTGCAATGATAATGGCATGGCAATGGAAATATCAACAGTGATCGTTGGATCCCATTCAGAATTCCCAATGATCGTCATATCTGAATTCAGATAGGAGGAGCGTGCAGTAGGAGAGAATAGATCTCAGGCGTCAGATCTAAGCCCAAAGACTGACCATCATTGGATTCATAATAAGGATCATGATCTTTACGTGCAAGATGAAGCGGTCCTACAAAATCCTGAAAGCAGGAGGACTGTCCATCTTCAAGAAGGATAGGTGGCAAGCGACTAGAATTTCGCTGACCTGCACATTGGAGGAGTCAACAGAACATGGTGTGGGAACTTGTGATATGTGAAATCCTAAGAATTGATATGGACCTTTGGATTGAGGTATGTTGTGGAACGTTGGAAGCAGAGGACACTTGGCGAGCGATTGGCATTTCGCTGATTGGAAAGTCAAAGAAAGGAGGTGCTCTATCCTATGAAATTGCAAAATGTGAAACCACGACTTAATCTGAGTAGTTGATCAAGGGGAGATCATGGACCGTTGATCAGGCATGACGAAGGCCCGTGAATTTGCAAAATCGTGATAAGATCTTGAACGTTGATCCAAGAGGGACATGTGGCAAGAGATTAACATTTAGTTGACTGGAAAGTCAATGGAAGGAAATGCTCTAACCTTGCAACTCGTGATATGCGAAATCGTGATAAGGTCTAGCCCATGGTCATAGACAAGGTCATATCATCGAAGGCTTAAGAGAAGGAGTTAATTGCTAAGCTCCATTTCGGGGATTGCAACTTTGAGTGTCAAGAACCTTCATCATAGGAATCCCGAAACACGAGATCATGATGAGATCTGGACCGTCGGATCATTGGAGATCTCGACCGTTGATCAGGCTCAATGAAGTTCATAAGTTCGCGAAATGTGAAACACCTTTTGGTGTAGGTTGTGGTCATCACCGATGGTCACGTGAGGGGAAAGAGCTAGCGGAGCTAAGCTCCTTTTCGGTGATCGCAACATGAAGAGTCAAAACTCTTCACCACAAGATTCCCGAAGTCATGAATCGTGAAGTGTTCGTTTGGTTAGCGAGTGGTCACAACATGTGGTTACATGGTCACAAGAAGGGAAGGAGCTAGTCCATCTAAGATCCTTTTCATAGTTTTAGGGATCACAACTTGGACTGTCGAGACCCTTCGACACAGGATTGTCGATATGTGAAATGAGAAAGGAATTTTGATTAGGCCCATGGTCACAGCCAGTGGGCATATGGAGTAAGCGCGAGACCCCTAATTTTTAATCCAACAGTGTAGGTTAAGCATGAATATATTCGAAGGGTCATTGTTTATCTTTACGATTAACTATTCAATTACGATTCAGTTAGCAAAACCGAATCATGGTTCTTGGACAATTGGCGATTCAATGGTTGAAGTGTTGTTGTCCTAGGAATTCAAAGTGTAACTGAAGTTGTGGGAGTGCATAAAATAAAGACACAGTGACTATGCGGGGTTGGTCATTCCGAATGAAAAATGAGTTGAACTGTAAGAAAGGAAAAAATACAGTATGCGTAGTGTGAGACCGAGAGTATGTGCAGTGTGAGATAAAAATCAGATATGAGTAATAGATGTTGAATAGACAGAAGCAAGAGAAGAATTGCAGAACAACTTGAAGCAGAGAAAAATTGCAGAACAGATAGAAGCATAGAAGAATTGCAGGACAAACGAGAAGTGGTAAGAATTGAAACACCTGCGTTGTTGGTCATTCAATCATTTTACTTATAAACAGGGAGGTAGGGTGGTGGTAGGGAGGACTATGTTCCTCTGATATTCAAGTTGATGCTTGAATATTGGGAGTTGTAGCTTCCATCTAGTTATGGCTAGAAAATAGGGTGACAGGGTGGTGCTTGGGAAAACACAAAGTTTTTTGTATGCAATTTGGTGCTTGTATAAGTGGAAGTAGGTTCTTCCATCCAGTGAGTGTTGGAACACTCAGGGAGTTGGTGCTTGCTTCTAGTGGGTGCTAAAGAAACCAGAGAGTTGGTGCTCTCAACAAGTTGGAGCTTGTAAAACAGAGGTAGTAGCCTCACTTTGATTTGGTGCTCAAACATAGATGATGTACAGAACTTAAAAGACTACCTATCATTTTGAAGAAGAAGAGGTTTTCTCCCTTTATGGGTTTCCTCGTGAAAAATCTGTCTCTGTGTATATTTTATGTGTGATTGATGCTCATTATTTATGTTGTCCATATGATGTATAATATTGATGGTCACTTGATGGAAGATTAAAAATGGTTTAATAGACTTAAAATTGTTTAAGCATGGTAACAAGTGATTCACCCCCCCTCTCTCAGTTGTCTTAATAATTTCAACAAATGGTATCAGAGCGGGTTCCTTTTATTTAAAGGTAGATCTGTAGGATTAAACATGACAAGTCATGAAGGGACTTCAACCACCAAACCTCCTATGTTTGATGGAACAAATGTTTCCTTCTGGAAGGTTAGAATGAGAACATATTTAATGGCCTTAGGTGTTGATGTTTGGGATGTAGTAGAGGTTGGATATACAAAGCTTGTTGTGCTAGCCTCCAAGGATGATACGTTAGATTTTATCTTTAATTCTAAGGGAATGAATGCTATCTTGAATGGACTTGTTGAAGCTGAGTTTGTAAAGGTGATGCATCTTGAAACTGCTAAAGCTATGTGAGATAAACTTGTTAGCATCTATGAAGGAAATGAGAAAGTAAAAGATGCCAAACTTCAAACATATAGATTGAAGTTTGAACAAATAAAGATGAATGAAGATGAAATAGTTATCAAGTACTTTTTAAGAGTTGAAGAACTTGTGAATGCCATGAAGGGTCTTGGTGAGAAGATTGGAGAATCATTTTTGGTTCAGAAGATTTTAAGATCTATGCTTGATAAATTTAATCCAAAAGTCTCTGCAATAGAAGACTAAATGATCTTAAGACCCTGTCCATTGATCAACTCCTAGGAACACTAACTACATATGAAATGAGAATCAACAAAGATAAATCCATTACTAGAGAAGCATATTTTAAAGCAGACAAGAATATTGATTCAGATTTAGATGATACTGAGGCAAAATTTGTGAGATGGTTAAAGAAAGGATCAGGAAAATATCAAGGCAAGCTTCCCTTCAAATTCTTTAACTATGGAAAGATAAGTCATTTTTCATATAAGTGTCCCCACCAGAAAAAGGACTAGAACCTTGATGATGAAAAGAAGTACGAATTCAAGAAATATAGTAAAAAGAAAAGTTTGTGTGCAAACAACGAAAACTCCTCAAAAGACATAGATAGTGATTCATCATGTGAAGACAAAGTGAATGATTTTATGCTTATGGCTATGGGAGATCTTGATGATGAACACACAGGAGGTGAAATGGATGATGAAGACACTATGGTGGATATGGAAGGTGAATTAATCAGTGCTTTGGAAGAGATTGACAGAATCATATGTAAGAAGAGAAAACAAAAAGAGTTGTTGATGCAGTTTAAAATGAATGCTGACAAACATGATGAAAATTTTTCTCTACTAAAAGTGGAGTTAGAAGAGGCAAAGAAAATAGTTCAGACATACTGAAACAACACTTTTCAGAGAAGAAAGCGAGGTGTGAAGCCTTAGAAGAAGAGATAGTAAAAACCAGAAAAGAAATGGAGAAGTTTAAGGCATTATATCACCAAAACCTATCAAGTATTAAAGCCTTAGAAGAACTAACTTCCATTCTAAATCAGCAAAGGAATCCAAATTTGAAATCTGGCTTGGGATATGAAGAAGGATCAAGTAGTGATCATCCAAGTAATATGGAACCCATCAATTTTGTTAAATCTACAATCATTGACAACAACCATTCAGCAAAAACAAAGAAAGAAAATCAACCACCAAGAAGGAATGAAGGAAAAGGTACTAGAACTGATCAGAGAAACTATCAGCATGAAAGAAATCGATCCACTCAAAGAAGATAGTTTTTTGCTAGCTACAAAATCTTTTTCTATGGATATTGTTTTTTATGTTCTAATTTTGGTCACAAAGTTATAACTTGTTCTTTAAGATGTAGAAATGAGCAAACAAGTTATTCAAGGAATAATTATCTGCTACAACAAATATTGAGACATCCAAGTAACAAACAACCACAGACTACAAATCATGTGATAACTGGGAAAAGGATGCAGGTTAAGTACAACAACAGTTATGAGCATAAAAATCGCTATGATCTGCTATTCAGTGAACCAGAATGTTACATCTTCCATAATTATGAACATAAAGCTAAAGACTGTCGTTTAAAGAACTATAAGCTAGATCTGACTCCTACTGCTGAAAATTTCAAGGTTTGGAAGAAGAAAGAATATGATTAGTGTGGATTAGTGTTATCAGCCCAAAGATAAAAGAATCCCTGGTATAATGACAGTGGATGTTCCAAACATATGACTGGAGACAAAAGCAAGTTTATAACTCTAAGTGAAAACAAATCAGGGAATGTAACTTTTGGAAACGATGCATCAGGAAAAATAAAAGGTAAAGGAATGGTAATTCTAAGCAATAGAAAAGGAAAATCTCAAGACCTTTTATTTGTAGATGGTATGAAACATAATTTTCTTAGTGTTAGTCAAGTCTGTGATTGATGATGTGAGGTTGTTTTTACTTCTAAATATTGTAAAATAAAGTCTGTGAATTTAGGACAACTGGTTGCAAAAGGGATAAGAACAAAAAACAATGTCTATGTGTTAAAAGAGGAAAAAGAAGAATGTCACTTAAGCAAGTATGATGAAAGTTGGCTATGGCATAGGAGACTTGGACATCTAAATTTTGATCATATAATCAAGCTTAGAAACAATGGGGCAGTAAAGGATCTTCCAAAGATATCAAAGCCATATGATTCTGTTTTTAAACCTTACCAGATAGGAAATCTTACATGGACACAGTTCAAATCTAAAAACTTCCCTTCAATAGAAAAACCTCTCCAGTTAGTTCATATGGATTTATGTGGATCGTCAAGGAAAGAAGGTACAGGAAAATAAAACTATTTTATGTTGATTATTGATGATTATTATAGACTAACATGGGTTGCCTTTTTGAAGGAAAAATCTAAAGCATTTGAAAAATTCAAAGTGTTTAAGGCTCTAACTGAGAATCAAATAGGAAAAAGATTGAAGTCAATAAGGTCTAATAAAGGAGGAGAGTTTATCTCATGGAACTTCAAAGAGTTTTGTGATAAACATGGGATCAAAAGAGAGTACACAATCCCAAGAACCCCACAACAAAATGGAGTTGTTGAGAGGCAGAACAGATTAGTACAACAAAAGGCAAGATCAATGATGGATGAAAGGAGTACATCTCAGACATATTGGGTGGAAGCAACCCATACAATTGTTCACATTATTAACAAATCTCATCTCAGACCACATAGCGACAAGACACCTTATGAACTATGGTTTGGAAGACCTGCCTCAATTAAGCATTTTAAAGTCTTTGGGAGTAAATGTTATATCAAGAATAATGATGAAAATATTGGCAAATATGATGACAGGGCTAATGAAGGTATACTCTTAGGTTATGCTACAAATAGTAAAGGTTACCGATGCTACAATAAGAGGATGCCTAAATTCGTTGATTGTATTGACATAAAAGTTGATGAAGAAATCCCAGTAGGAAATGTAAGCAGTGTTGAACCAAGCACAGAAGATATAATTGAAAACGAAGATGAATAGGTCCGAGGATCAGAAAGAGAATAACCTGAATCAGATGAAGATACAAATACTCCAACTGACACAAATCATCAAAAAGAATCAAAATCACCTCTTAGAATTGTTAGAAAGAATCATCTTGAAAATCAAATAATTGGAGATATAAATAAAGGAGTTCAGACAAGAAGGAAATTGATTAAAGACTCAGAACAATATCATGTTGCTTCNAATCAGATGAAGATACAAATACTCCAACTGACACAAATCATCAAAAAGAATCAAAATCACCTCTTAGAATTGTTAGAAAGAATCATCTTGAAAATCAAATAATTGGAGATATAAATAAAGGAGTTCAGACAAGAAGGAAATTGATTAAAGACTCAGAACAATATCATGTTGCTTTTTTATCTATGGCTGAACCTAAAATTTTTGATGAATCCAGCCAGCATCATGATTGGATTAGAGCTATGAATGAAGAGATTGATCAGATTGAGAAGAAAAATACATGGGAGATTGTTCCTAGACCTGAAGACAAGAATGTAATAGGTTCCAAATGGGTGTTAAAAAATAAAATGAATGAAAAAGGACAAGTTGTTAGAAATAAAGCCAGATTGGTTTGTAAAGGGTATGCACAAGTTGAAGGTTAGGATTTTGATGAAACCTTTGCACTAGTGGAAATATTGGAAGCCATCATAATTTTCCTTGCATATTCATGCCATAAGAAATTTAAAGTGTATCAGATGGATGTTAAGTCAGCATTCCTTAATGGAGAACTAGAGGAAGAAGTATATATGGAGCAACCTGAAGAATTCTCATTGACAGATAATCCTGATTATGTTTGCAAGATGAAGAAGGCCTTATATGGACTGAAACAAGCACCACGAGCTTAGTATTATAGACTGGACAAATTTTTACAAGACAAAGGGTTCAAGAAAGGTATTGTTGACAACAATCTCTACATTAACTCTGAAGGTGATAATTTACTAGTTGTTTTGGTTTATGTATATGATATTATTTTTGGCTGTACTAATGAATCATTTGTCCAGTGGTTTGCTAACTCTATGAAAACAGAGTTTGAGATGTCTATGATAGGAGAACTGTAATACTTTCTTGGTTTACAAGTAAATCAGAGTTATGCAAGAATATTTATCTCTCAAGAAAAATATTTGAAAGAGATCTTGAAGAAATTTCAGATGGAGGATTCCTCTCCTGTAAGTACACCTATGGTGGTTGGTTGCAAGATCAGTAAAAATGATATTTCACTCGATGTTGATCAAAGGACATATCGCTCTATGATAGGCAATCTTTTGTACATCGCAGCATCCCGTCCTGATATAATGCAAGTTGTTGGAATGGTAGGTCGTTATCAGTCTACTCCTAAACAAAGTCACTTGGTAGTTGTCACAAGGATATTCAAATACTTGAAGGGAACAATGACTTATGGTTTGTGGTATCCCAGAAATCAGA
>JASDQU010790209.1:92154-104418 GCA_032191745.1 Picea mariana | reverse complement strand
AAGCCTCTAGGAGACCTTGGATGCTTCTTCTTCAACAAAAAAGAAAAAATACTTGCAAAAAAGAAAACAAACGCAATAAAGTAAACTGAAACAAGACAGTGAACCAGCAAGACTCAGACAGGATCCAGAGAGCCCCCTGAGAATGTAAAATTCTGACAAGGTAGAGGAGACTACCTCTTAAGCTCTCTGAGTCCTACACGCTACTGAAACCTCTACAGCAAGCGTTCAAACGCGGGATGTAGAAGGTTAGGGCGCGGGTTACACGCGTGCAGGCCTTCTGCAGACCGCGTATACCTCTGTGTGTCCCGATAATAAATGTCAAGCAATAGTCAAGGAAAAACTGGTATTAAGAACCAGGTTCCCTGCTAGCTCTGACCTAACATAAAACAAACAAACAAAGAAACAGAAAATCTATTCTTTTAAACTACCCAAAAACCTCACTTAAATCCAGAAACCCTAAGAGTGTCATCCCCAGTGGAGTTGCCAATTCTGTTGTTGGGAAATAATACCCTACGGACTAGCAAGCTAGGGCTAAACTTGCATGCAGATCATGACCCTAAAGAAATCACTTTTAACCTATCACCCCAAAACTCAAACCCCTTTTTCCACATTCAAACATGGAAAGAACCTACTAACCTTTTTACTGATGTTTGGTGTAGATCCTCCGTTGCGCTTTGTCCACTTTCTTGCGCTGCTTCTTCCAAAGACAATCCTGCAATCAAGACAAAAAACTACGCATGCATGCTATTTTTCTACTTGAGGGTTAGAGATTAAGCATAAATTGAATAAATCATACAAAACTCATGCATTGGGACGGGAAAAGTATTCTTTTATTAATCTCAAGATGAATCAACTTATAATAATGATAGAGACCAGCCATCATTCCTCAATCCTGATCCTAGGCTCCTCCTCTTCTTTGTCCTCCAACTGCTTTGCTTGAATTCTCCTTAGGCTTGAGTAAAGGCTAAAGGGTTGGGACAAATGGATTCGGCAATTGGGCAGAGTTTCTTTGCTATAATTTTTTTTCCCCTCCAAATAGTACCCCTACCCCTTCTTTTATAGGCTAGAAGGAGCTAGGGTTTTGGATGAACTCTCGGCCATGCATGGCCGGGAGTTTCAGTTAACTGACCCATATCTTTTTGTCCCATCGGTAACTTTCCTATTTTTGTGCTTTGTTAGGTAAACGCGGGCTGTAGTAGGCTAGCCAGCGTTCCAATGCGTGCAGTAGTAGGCCTGCCAGTGTTCCAATGCGTGAAGTAGTGTTTTAGGGCGTGTGTCACTTGTTTTAAGAGGATTTTTAAGAGTTTATTCAGCATGGCTTTGGCAAGGAAGGGATATGAGTTGGTCTGATGCCAGGTAAGCATGTGTAGTGCAATTTAGGGTTATAATAGTATTGTGTCCTGCCATTTTGAATGATGAACTACTACCTCCACGCGGTGTATATACTTGACTAGTGTTGCTTGAACTGGATCCTCCCATTGTTTTTCCTTGTGTAGATGTACTTCCTGTTGTCTTTCTTCTCCCGAAATCTAGTTGTCTAAACAGTGGTGTTCTCTTTGGTGTATTAGTCGCACATGGGTTTATGAGTTCCACACTGACATTAATATGGATAGGATTGTTGCCTTATCTTCCCATTATTGGACCTCTCATCTTCCTCTCATATGTTGTTTGCAAGATTTCCTCAATCTTCTCCACATCTCGGAGATCCTCTACCTCTTCCTCGTCACTCTCCAAGCCTTCCCTCGTGGCTACGGCTTTCTTCTTGGTATTCACCTTGTATTGGTAGGGTACTCTGCTACACGTCTTTCCAGTTGTCTCCATGATCCACTTGATATGGTCATCATCCATCATGATTGGGTCCAAGGGTTCCTCCTTCTTTCCCTTATCCTTTCCTCCTTCCATTTCTCCTTTTTTTTGTCAATGCTTCCCCCCTTCCCACATGCATGCAGGGAAGTTTAGTTGTCCAATTCCATTGTCATTACACCTTTGTTGTATAGCAGTATCTTGATATAAGTATACATTGATCTATTGTACCTTCCTCAAGGTATGCATAGAAACTCTTTCTCCACTGCTTTGTACGACTTCGCTATATCTACTGCAAAATTTGTTATAAAGCCTGCCACAATACTGTCTAGCCAAAAATCTATTATGCGGGTTAATTTGTTGTTCAACTGCTATAACTGCTCAATTTGTACTAGGTTCCACTCTACCTGTCGAATTCAGTTCGTTGCATGGTTATCCTTCAACCTTAGTATCCATTCCTACAATAAGTGTGGAAAATCACAGAAAAAGACTTTATGCAAATAACTAAACACTTATTAATCAAGATATTTGCGGGGTGTTAATCTAGGGTTTGTGTTATCTTTCTATGCAAACTCTAGCTCTTTTTTCCTTAGCTAGCTTTCAATATCTGCTTTTGTGGGATTCCATGGTCTCAACATCCCATTCTAGTGGCTCATTTCTTTATTCTCTGCCTTCTGTGTATCTCGTAATAGCTAGTCAACATGTCTCATCTACTCAATCCTCTATTGTTCCTACCAACAGCAACAGAACCATTTGTTGGTTAACTTGGATATATATCCTATCTTAGTTCGTATTGAGTGACCCAAGGTTCATGTATGTTCGGGGTTCCAACAAAGCCTCTAAAACTATCAACCCTCATGGTAAATCAAAAGGCAACACAACGCACAGGGTGCACCAAGACGTCTCACCCGATATAGTCTTAATGTGTGGCTACAATACTCATGTGTTTGCAGCCTAGGATTGAGTGAGGTATCTGAGAACTATGAGTCGGAATGTTCTGTTATAACTTATTAACGCAACACACCATTATTATGATTACGCAGGAATATATGAGCTCATTTATCTATCATATTGATATTTACTGAAGACAATAAACAAATACATGCATTCAATCACATAACACAAGTGTTACCCTGGTTCACCCCCCTCCTGGGCTACGTCCACAAAGATCTAGCTCTTAGCTCTTTTATTATAGTCATTATGAAACTCCAGCATCACACACTTACACTCTTCTCGGTCAGGTTAAGATCTATTATGAGGCAGACTAGATCTCACTAGGCTCCTCAGCCTACATTCTAACACTCAATATCTATCCTCCTCAATCCTCTCTAGCTCAACAGCCTACAAAATTAGGTCATACGGAAAAATATTACATAGCATTCGCTTCTTTGTATTCGTCTCTGTATATCTCTATCAACTCACTCCACTAGCTCTCTCTATGAGACCTAGGTATCTAGATTTATATGTTTTTGGCTCGTCTATCATTACAATACATTGCAAAAAACATAACCCTAATGTCGTTAGGTATTCCATGCATGTGTGCATGTTTCTCTTCCTTCCAGTTGTCGCTTCCCTCATGCAAGCCTTATTTCCCAAAATCACCTTTCTTTTCGCTTTGGCCTACTTCCAACAGCCCTACACAACCCAAATAAATGAACCCCTTTTATCTGCCATCCAGTCCCTCAGGCAATTCCACTTCTCTCCAGGGATCTAGTGCACTCAACCAAGAAGTTTCAAAGTTGTGGCTTCCAGAACCCCAGTTGTAGCAATTCCATCGGACTTTCTTCCTTCCATGCCTTTGTCATTTAGTTGTTCCAACATCACCTTCTTTTCTCTCATAGACTGGTACTTTTCTACATCTGCAACATTCATCGTTTTCCCACATTCAAATTAGCGAGCATGTAAATTCAAAATTTGTGCATAAAATTCTCATTATTTCTCATAATGTAAGAATAAATTTTCATAATCCAATACAATACTTATCTTTTTGGTTCATGGACCTGCATCCATATGGATTTCTCGTTAACTTGGCTCACTATTTTCATTTGACATACCCATTGTGTGAATGATCCCAATAAAGAGCTACCAAAGTATCCTCTTTCTTGTGGTCACTCTCCTTCCAGATCTAGGCTCAAGCATTCCCTTTCTCTACTATACAGTCCCTCTGGCAACCCATCTTGCATGACCAAGGCATTCTTGCACAAGAAGATTCCTAGAGACTTTATCAAGTCTTACAGCCAAGGTGACTCTCTGGCGTGTGTTACCACAACACAACATATTCTAGAGAGAACATGGCTTACCACGGGGTCATCATGTCCCAACAATATCCTTATCCCTCCTTTCCAGCTTGCATATCCAACATCTCATCTGTATTATACACATACAATCATCATGAGATATCATTATAACCATTTCCAATCATAAATGTCAAATCTATTTTATACAGGAAAACAAAATTTTCCAAACATGAGCTTTCTACTCATAATGGTTGGCTCTGTAGCTGTAGATATCAGTCTTCCTTATGGGCTTACATCCCTGCCATGTCCAAGACCATTCTACCTACAATTTCTTCAATTTACATTCAGCCAAAACAATTCGACAGTAATTATCAAATCATAATTCCCAAAATTGTTTTATATAGGAAAAATAAAACTTCTAGACATGAGCTTCTGCTCATAACAATTTGTCTCTGGCGTCAATAGGAATTGGTCTTCTTTATGGGCTTACAACACTGCCATATCCAAGACCCTTTCCTCCTATAATTTCAACATTCCTCAGCCAAACAAATTGTCAATATCTCATGTGCAAGATATATATATATATATATATATATATATATTCATGGCAATGATTCAAAACAAATCACAAAGTGCTCTCAGAATTTCTTACAACTACAATTCAATTACTTCTATTAATCCAATTATCAATTGGAATAAAATCATCATTGCATACACATGTATTATCAGTCACACAGACTTTTCATAATGCAACGGTTAATAAGATAACAATCAATGTGTCAATACCCATGGCCACATATACACAATGCATCCATGCATTGACTACATAATACCACATAACTATGTCATGCATTCCACCATGATGAGTTGGAAGGTCTGGCCAATGACTCAACACATCATCCACACACTTCCTACTGCTTGACCAACTATTTTGTTACCTTCCTTTTCAACCCAAACACAACACCAAGAATATAATCCTTAAGTTCTCTTCAGTGTCGGCAAAGAGGTTGCAGTCCAAACATGATATATACAGTAGATACCATTGATCACTCATATAGTTCTATAGCTCTTCCATATCCAACCATATTATGGTCTCACGTGTGACTAGCTCTATGGATATCATTGTTATAAAAGGAGTATGTCTCCTAAATTAACCCGGTTATGATCTCATAACCAAACATAACATAATATGCAACCAACACCGTCTTGCGTAGGTGGGTTTTGACTCTCACTAGCCACATTTTCAGCATTCGAGGAGCTTGAGGTGTAACATCCCAGTTCTAACCCTTATGAACTATAATGTATTATGTAAATATGACTTAGGCTAGTGAGCTAGTAAATTTAAAAGGGGGCCTGAGTGCCTAGGAAATGTAATGCTTCATATACTTTAATAAAATACACCACTGGATACAAGATGAACAAGGACAAAAGAGATAGGGGGCTATGATTCCACGAGAGAGGGGGCTTGAGGGGGTAATTCTTTTTATTATTATTTTATTTACCCATAATTGATTTTATGGGGAAAAGGGGTTACATGAGCTTCTTGGGGGAGGCCATGTGGTTCTTTATTTCCAAGTAATTATATAAACCTATCGTTGGTTTGGGTGGGGGTTCACTTGTTCTTATTCATTCATTGTTACACCTTTTCCACTCTTCATTTTTGGGAGCCTCAGTCTTGCTGCATTCGTACGCTCTTGGTCTGAGCATGGATATGAATGGTTGTGCGAGGGTGGCTTGGGGTGAATTTAGGGGATCCTTCTTCCCCTGGTTCATCTTCTTCCCATTGTTCCCTTGTTCTTCTTCCTCATCACTCACTACTACTAGTTCGTGTGCTCTTGGGATGAGCATGGAAACAAATGGTAGGAAGAGGAGAGCCATTTTCGAATGGATGTAATGATTTAATGATCATTCCATGAGGGAATGGATGCCTGTGTGCATGAACATTATGGCAGTTCAGATGGAACTGTCCACAACTGAGAGTCCTTGGAGTTTCCAGTAGGATATTTTCTGACCAGTAGCACTGGAGCCCTGGAGAGAAATGGAACAATGTCAGGGACTACATGGCAAAGAAAGGTGTTCATTTCTTGGGGTTGCGCAGGCTGAGGGGGGAAGAGAGATGTAAATTAGGATTGCTGTGAGGTTGGGAAACCTGTGAGATACTTACCCAACTGCTGTGTGTTTAGACTTGGCCTAGGACCCGTCCTTGTGGATTCATAGCCCTGGCTCGAGGGTGACCTGTTGTTGAGAGTAAATGAACAACACTGTCTATGGTTGGGAGGAACGTCCTTGGTCTTCAACCATTTGGTGAATGTTTACTTGCAAAGTTAAGTGCTCTCTGTGTAATTTTTATTTCCAATGTGTATTTAATTATCTTTGAGATATGTATTTTTAATGTGTCTGTCTGCTGATTATTTTTTGTGCATGGCACATTGTTTATCTCGTTTATGCTGTGGCATGGATCTTGATTAATGCATGTGGTTCTTTCATGCTTGTTTTTGGATTAAATGTTGTTAGAATTCGAGACCCGTGCAGAGAATTGAGACTTGGGACTTCAACGTGCCTCGCCTGCTGGTGGCTGGGTGTGTTGCAACATGTTTAAGTGGCGTAGCCTAACCTGTGGGTGGTCAAGTATGTTACATATTGTTATCAAAGATTTTGGTTGAAACATCGAGAAATATGGGTCAGGTCTGTTGGTCAGAGTCTCGTGGTTGAGATCAAATTTTGACCTTGAAGTTGAAAATCTCAAGAGGGATGGCGTTGCATAATCCACGTAGGAGCTAGAACGGCAGCGATCCTTTATAAAGGATCGAAGGATCATGACCATCCCTTTTCAAATTCAGGAGCGATCACTATTGTGGGATCAAGAGAGATCCAAGATCGTTGGATTGGAGGGCAGGTGAACAAGGGACGTCCGACGAAGGTGAAGCAAAAGGTTGAGTAGGTTTAAGTCTCAACCGTCAGATCTACGCATGAACGAATGTGAGCCGTAGGTCTCGTGGAAGTTCAGAGGATAGACACTCCAGGAGAAAGTGAAGGCAAAGAGTTTGAAACTACTGAAGCCTGAAGATTTGAAGTGATTCAAAATCGTTGATCTGTGAGAGACACGCATCAACGGATTGTCGACTTCAGGTGAAATCACTCTAGGAGAAAGTGAAGGTGAAAATTTTGAAACTCTCGAAGCCCAAAGAGCCGAAGTGATTCATAGCCATTGATATGTGGGAGGACATGCGTTGACAGATTGTGAAATATGGGTGAAAGAGTTCCGGGAGGAAGCAAGCAGGGGAAGTGGAGACTTCCGAAGGTTGAAGTTTCTGAGTGGACTAGAGCCATTGATTTGAGGTGGACGCATGGCACCTGATATAGAACTTCAGGTACAGAGTACTCTGTGGGAAAGTAAAGGTCAAAATTGAAAAACTCCCGAAGTGCGGAGTCCCGAAGTGGATCTCGATTGTTGATCGTGAATGACGAGGAGGATCGTTGATCTGGTTTTGGCTGAAGGTTTTGAAGTTGTGAAGCCCCAACAGGGTAAGCCCTGGGTAACAATCTGAGGTCATAGGCGAGGAAGGAGCTAGTGCTTATCAGTGTGAGATTTGAACATGGCGCTAAGGAAACATGACTCGCAGTTATCCATCGATCTGTGAACAAAAAATCGATGGTGGGGGACCATTGCGGGGAGAGGAGGAAAAATTAGTGGATGTGCTAGTTCATAGCCCACAATTTTCCAGTGCCATTGATCTCGTCGGGACAAGGGATCAACAATCATGATTTAAAGGAGATTTGGGTGAGCACTTTTCAGATTGCGGGGACAAAGCTCTCCTATAAAGAGCGATCATGTTGTCAGCCCACAATTATTGTTGACCGTCCGATCTATAAAGTGGAAAGGTTAGGATAAGCAAAGGTGAAGGCAAGAGCCCTAAAGTCCCAAAGTAAATAAGGACCATCGGATCTGAACAATACATGATGGTCGTTGGATTAGAATAGTGGTCAAATTTGGTGCTGACCACTTTGGAGAAAAAGGATTCAGAACATATGAGTTCACCCAAAGGCCAAAGTTCAGAAGTCACTCTCAGCCGTCAATTTGAGATACATTTTGAGAGTTATGACAATCGTTAGATCCAAGAGAAGAACATGTGCCACATGAAGAGATCCACTTCAACAAGGACCTATGGCACAATTAGATGATGACAAGTGTCAAAGTGCAGTTGGCATTTCAGGTATGAAAAAGTTACGAATCTAAGTGACATGTGGCATCCACTCTGTCAGTGCCACATGAACAAGTGACATCAGAAAGTTATGTCATTCCAGGAGTTCTTTTCTTTGGGAGTTTCACCACCAGCAAATACCTAAAGTCTTGAAATAAATGAGAACCATTCATCATGCGATTAAAATCCAATCGTCCGATCTACTTTGGCGAAATGAACTCCAGAAGATTGAAGGAATGTGAAGGAGAAATCACACTAAGCACCAAAGGCCAAAGTCAATGTTAACCGTTGATCCACTTCGGGAGCTTTCCCAACCGATGATCAAGTATAGTGGAAGGATAGTGTAAGTGGAGGTGTTAACTGACAAAAAGCGGCCACCACCGACTGATGCATACATGTTGAAGGGGATTGAGATAAGAATTCCCTCAGTTAAATTTCAATATTTAAATTGATATGTAATGGCCAAAGGCCTAGAGTATGCAAATGTTGTTGATTCTAGAAAGCATTTAGATAAAATACCATCTATGCATCAATATGGTTAAATTTGAGGTTAATGTAGCCACTCGTTCTTGCGATTACAATTCTCCACAGACTGTACCTGGTCTATAGTCTCCCCCTCCTCTGAAGATGCCTTTACAAATCAAAAAACTAGATCCCCTGCTTCGTATTTCGAAAGGAGTACTCAATCACTCTACCCACAATCCTAATGCTAGAGCCACCCAGAATTACTCTATTGTTGAAAATCTGGGTCAAACCCGTTGTGCGATGTTGGCTCTGGAGGTAATCCAAACATGTCCTTCACAGAGGAATGCCTTGCTATCTGCGTTAGGAGCTCTAGATCCTTGTGTCTCTAAAGTTATCAAGGTTGACATCACAGATGTGAAGCCTTGCTTGCCTTACCATGTGGCATTCCAAATCCATGTGGGTTACTCAAAGTATACCATCAAACATATTGTTGTTGATGAAGGCGTTGCAACATGTGTGATGTCCCTGGTCTGTTGGAAAGCCCTCAGCTCTCCGACCCTTTCTTAATATCTAACCATGTTGACTACTTTTGATGGTCATTCCTTCTGCCCTCATGGTATTCTTCCTATCTTCCCGGTCTAGTTAGGTGGGAAGACGATAGAGGTGGATGTCAAGGTGGTTGATGCACCCCTCGACTATAACTTGTTACTAGGATACAATTTCACTTATGTTATGAGTGCAATCGTATCATCCATCTTCTGCACTCTTTGATTTCCTCACGATGGTAAGATCATGACGATTGACCAGTTGTCCTTTGCGTACACTATCCCCAATGCATCTGTTGGACCCTTGATCCCCGTGATAGACAATTCTCAGCCAGCAACTGAGAATATTGGTGTCGGAATGTATTCATCCCTTATGGGTACCTTCGGCTTCGTGGCATCAATTCATCATATATATATGCCATGTCCAGTAGGTCTGCTTCATCAAAGAGGTTCGTTCCTTTCTGCACTTTGTATTTTAATGATCCTTGGACCCTACCTTCCTCAACTGCATCTTGTAAAGGTCAGGCACATACTGGAATGGCCATGCCACTATTGGTAGTAGAGATAGAGTATCAAGGTGTTCTTGACTCTTTCACCGATTCAGATCCTGGTACCTCACAGATGAATGAGGAGGATCCTATTCTAAAGCCCGTGTGGGCCACTTCATCTTCTTGTTTATGTGACTGGTTCGATGAGACTTTAACTTTGGTTGAAGCTACCATAGAGGCCATGAATGGTTCTGACAGGCCATGGGATGATTTGCATCATCGCTCTTATTTTCTCCCATAGCTTGCCAGAATCGAACAAGATGATTTGAGATATACCTTGAGAGAGATAATAGGTCACGTCGTAGTTCCACTTGATACGCATGGCATTTATGCTGAAGGAAACATGGCAAGTATCTCTCCTACCATTATGATCGATATCTCTCATATTCCTGGCAAGGTTGAAAATCTATACATCGGTGTGGATTGTTCGCCGAAAGAAATTATGATCTACACCAAGCTCTTCGAAGAATTTCACGATCTGTTTGCTTGGTCATATGACGAGATTCCAAGAATTGACCCTTGAATTGTAGAACATGATATTAAAACCTAAATGGATGCTAAACGTGTTTGACAATGACTTAGAGTTGTTAATCCTAGGAAGGCCCTTGCTATTAAGGGAGAGGTAGAAAAATTGCTTAATGTTGGCTTTATCTACTCGGTTCCCTTTACTGAATGGGTATCCAATCCTATTCTTGTGAATAAAAATCAAGGAACCATCTGCATATGCATGGATTTTCGTGACCTGAATAAAGCCTGTCCCAAAGACAACTTCCCGACACCCTTCATTGATCAAATTCTCGATGAATGTGAAGGAAGTGAAATTTTTTCTTTAATGAAAAGATTTTGCAGGGTGTTGGCACCCTACCACGCCCCTGTCACCTCATCACCTCAGTCCACCATGCCATGGATGGATCATGAGGTCCATGTAGAACAATATAAACTCTAGGGACCAAGCCTAGAACCCGCTCAAAGAAAAAACTACAAAGGATAGATGCGAACCTGAAGTTCCTCTTTCTACCCAGTTTATAGTCTGTCACCTGGCTCTTCATGCTAGCCAGCAGTGAGGTACACCATTTGTAAACCATGGGTCGCAATAACTCAACTGAATAGAAAAGAACTGGCCTCGATGCCTAGTGCAAAGAGGTCGAACCTGTGATTCGTGTCAACACCAGGAAAAAAATCTTGAGACTAAGATTGTTGATCACTTTGATCAGGACTTGGCTCCCTACCATCTTTGTCCCTGTAATACAATGAGTGGCTATGTAATCCTTTATGTTCATGCCACTCCCAGCTCCCTGAGATTTGAGGTTTACCACATCACCCCGACACAACAATCCCATCAAGAAGTAGATGTCCTCAACTTCAATCCTCAATGGTTGTCCAT
The DNA here is from genome assembly GCA_032191745.1 of Picea mariana. Lineage (NCBI taxonomy): Eukaryota > Viridiplantae > Streptophyta > Pinopsida > Pinales > Pinaceae > Picea > Picea mariana. The sequence continues at coordinate 93,234 of JASDQU010790209.1, read as the reverse complement.
CAAGGTTGAAGGTCTCAGTATCCAAATCCCAATAGTTCACAAGCATATGAATCAGTCTCACTTGAGCCCTCATACCTTTGAGAGCCAAAAACTTGTATAGCCCACATATTTTTAATGACATTTGGGCCCATGGATCTCTCTCCACTACAGTATCCACCTCTTCATGCTCTCTTTCTCTCCACTCTAGCACCATCCTGTAAGATTCAAACCATTTTTTGAGTTAGGAACATCTTAAAAACCTTATCCACGGACATGTATGCGAGCTACAGTTTATGATCTAAAAATATGACGAAGACTTGATAAACTTGATTAAATTAATTGCAAGTGAAATGTTATGTGTTTAATGCAACAGGATCAATTTGCAACACATATTAAAGGATTACTTATGTAGAAATAAACATAGACAGCAGCATAAATCATTGAACATCAGACATAAACACAGCAATTTGATAAAGGAGTTCACCCCACTCCGGGCTACATCTCCTGGTCCAGCCTCCAAATGGATCTTTTATATTAAATTGATCAAAGTGCTTAAAAATAAGTCTTACAGTGCTCAAATCAACAAAATGACTGCTCCAATGGCTCCGCAGCGTGCCAAAACCCCTGTCTAGGCTCTGACGGCACCTGAAACGGTCGAAAAATGAAGAAGATAGCCTCCTTGAAGTCTTCTCCCCTCCTTCTTTGTTGTCTCTGGTTCTACAATCTGCACCCTTTTTCTCCAAACCTAGCACACACGCTCATTTAAGCGTAAAGAACCCAGTCCCATACGCAACTGCGCACCGTTACAAACCGTAGAACGGTTAGGGCGCCTCCAACCCCCAACCGCCTCGGCATTTGGTCATATGCTCATGTAACCACAGGCTGGGCGCAAAAGTCGTTGGCCCGTTTCCAAAACCGTGCCAACGGACTTAACCGCGCATTTAAACAATGTATTACATAACATAAAAGAAACCCCGCGCAATATAATCCACGCGCATTAAAAATTATGGGTCGCGGGTTCAAAACCACGCGCCAACACCCATATATTACAATGTATAAACAATATTCGCGCGCCTTTTTTAATACACGGCCATGTAAATG
>JASDQU010790209.1:74839-89917 GCA_032191745.1 Picea mariana | reverse complement strand
CCACATGGGTTACTCAAAGTATACCATCAAACATATTGTTGTTGATAAAGGCGTTGCAACATGTGTGATGTCCCTGGTCTGTTGGAAATCCCTCAGCTCTCCGACCCTTTCTTAATATCTGACCATGTTGACTACTTTTGACGGTCATTCCTTCTTCCCTCATGGTATTCTTCCTGTCTTCCCCGTCTAGTTAGGTGGGAATCTGGTAGAGGTGGATGTCAAGGTGGTTGATGCGCCCCTCAACTATAACTTGTTACTAGGACACAATTTCACTTATGTTATGAGTGCAATCGTATCGTCCATATTCTACACTCTTTGCTTTCCTCGCGATGATAAGATCATGACGATCGACCAGTTTTCCTTTGCGTACGTTATCCCCAATGCATCTGTTTGACCCTCAATCCCCGTTATTGGCAATTCTTAGCTAGCAACTAAGAATATCGGTGTCGGAATGTATTCATCCCTTATGGGTACCTTTGGCTTCATGGCATCGGTTCATCATATATATGCCATGTCCAGTAGGTCTGCTTCATCAAAGAGGTTTGTTCCTTTCTGCACTTCGTATTTTAATGATCCTTGGACCCTACCTTCCTCGAATGCATATTGTGAAGGTCAATCACATACTGGAATGGCCATGCCACTATTGGTAGTAGAGATAGCGTATCAAGGTGTTCTTGACTCTTTAACCTATTCAGATCCTAGTACCTCACAGACGAACGAGGAGGATCTTGTTCTAAAGCCTATGTGGGCCACTTCATCTTCTTGTTTACGTGACTTCTTTGATGTGACTTTACCTTCGGGTGAAGCTATCATAGAGGCCATGAATGGTTCTGACAGGCCATGGGATGATTTGCATCATCGCTCTTATTTTCTCCCATAGATTGCCAAAATTGAACAAGATGATTTGAGATCTACCTTGAGCGAGATAGTAGGAATGTTGTAGTTCCACTTGATACGCACGGAATTTATGTTGAAGGAAACATGGCAAGTATCTCTCCTACCATCCCGATCGATATCTCTCATATTCCTGGCAAGGTTGAAAATCTATACATCGGTGCGGATTGTTCACCGGAAGAAATTATGATCTACACCAAGCTCTTCGAAGAATTTCACGATGTGTTTTTTTGGTCATATGAAGAGATGCCAGGAATCGACCCTTGAATTGTAGAACATGAGATTAAAACCCACATGGATGTTAAACCTGTTCGACAATGACTTAGAGCTGTCAATCCTAGGAAGGCCCTTGCTATTAAGGGAGAGGTAGAAAAATTGCTTAATGTTGGCTTTATATACCCAGTTCCCTTTACTGAATGGGTATCCAATCCTATTCTTTTGAATAAAAATCAAGGAACCATCTGCATATGCATGAATTTTCATGACCTGAAAAAGCTTGTTCCAAAGACAACTTCCTGACACCCTTCATTGATCAAATTCTCGATAAATGTGCGGGAAGTGAAAATTTTTCTTTAATGGATAGATTTTGTAGGGTGTTGGCACCCTACCACCCCCCTATTGCCTCATCACCTTAGTTCACAATGCCATGGATGGATCGTGAGGTCCATTCAGAACAATATCAACTCTAGGGACCAAGCCTAGAACCCGCTCGAAGAAAAACTACAAAGGATAGAAGTGAACCTGAAGTTCCTCTTTCTACCCAGTTTACAGTCTATCACCTGGCTCTTCATGTTGGCCAGTAGTGAGGTACACCAGTCATAAACCATGGGTCACAATAACTCAACTGAATAGAAAATAACTAGCCTCGATGCCTGGTGCAAAGAGGTCGACCCTGTGATTTGTGTCAACACCAGGAAAACAATCTTGAGACTGAGATTGTTGATTGCTTTGATCGGGAGTTGGCTCCCTACCATCTTTGTCCCTGCAATACAATGAGTGGCTATGTAATCCTTTATGTTCATTCCACTCCCAGCTCCTCGATCTTTGAGGTTGACCACATCACCCCAACGTGACAATCCCGTCAAGAAGTATATGTCCTCAACTTCAATCCTCAATGGTTTTCCATCAAGGTTGAAGGTCTCAGTATCCATATCCCAGTAGTTCACAAGCATCTGAATAAATCTCACTTGAGCCCTCATACCCTTCAGAGCCAAAAACTTGTATAGCCCACATATTTTTAACGACATTTGGGCCCATGGATCTCTCTCCACTGCAGTATCCACCTCTTCATGCTCTCTTTCTCTCCACTCTAGCACCATCCTGTAAGATTCAAACCATTTTTTGAGTTAGGAACATCTTAAAAACCTTATCCACAGACATGTACGCGAGCTACAGTTTACATAGTCATGTATAGGGTTGCTTGTACACTGGATGTTTTGCAAATAGTCACGTATAGGTATGCGTATACGCGACCCGATGATTTATAGCCCACGTGATACCTCAGTTTCTAAGTTACACCCTAAATTACTCAAAAAAGGAATCCTAATTGCAAATTTTAATCCACTATAAAGAAAGAGAGGAACAAGATCAATTACCTGGTCCAGATGGTTGTTGATTTTGTCACTCGTAGCTCCCGCAATCAACAATTGAAATTTGGGGGAATTTGGTCCAAAATGCACTATTTGGGTTAAAAATACAAATGGTATAGTGAAATTGTTTTATTTACTATTTATAGAAAAAAAAATTACCCACTTTACATAGCTTTGCCTAATATTTTGACCTAATGGACTAATACAACAGTGGATGGAGTTGGTTTTGATAGTTTTATCCAGGAATTCTTGTGGTTTTCAGTGCCATGTCGCCTGTTCGTAACTTTGGATAGGTATATTCGTTATCCATCATATAGGATAGGTCACCAATCCATTATGCACACTTGCATCATCCTATGAATGTAGCTCATATGCCTTAGCTATGAACCCATTTAACAAAAACACTGAACCTTCTATCTGCAACTAGAAGTGTTGTTCTTGAATGGTAGAGACTTACCAAACATGGGTACCCTAGTTACATCCCTTGCTCCATTCGGTGCCCATGCAGAGATTTTTGTCCGTAGGAACGGGATTCCCTTGTAGTTAATACATGACTTTATGTTTGAACCTCATTTCTTACTCATAAGCATGCTAACCTATACCTAGAGGACTCCCAATGAGTTTGGTTTAAGCTCTTTTTTGACTCTCTCAAAAAGAGAAAATATTGTTGAGTGAACTTGTCTCTTTCACACTCATAAATTGGATTTGAAAGGATGTCTATTTGGTGTAATCTTACCCCTTTTTCAAACCAAGTAGACTAAGATTACGAAAAATGAAATTTGTTGGCTTTAAGTTGTAATTGCATCTCATTCTCTTGCTTGCAGTATTGAGCCTATTGTCAGTTCTCTCTTTTGCATTATAATCCTTTCACCTCAGTAGTTTGCATCATCATCCAAATAGAGTTGTGTTTATATCCTTTGCAGCTTGGCACCATATACCCAAGAGGAAACATTCCCCGAGTTTCCATCTACCGCATGCACCTCCTTGCATTTAGCATAGGTATGTTCCACTGCTGGAACTATTTTCTTACTTGCGACACTTGTTTCCTCCTCTGTATCATAGCATTCATTTGACTATGAAAAAACAAAAAAATATGGGTGGGAAAAGAATATTATCTTATTTTGGCAGCAGTCGTGTCTCCTTTGAACAAAGCACAAAACTTTTGAGTCCACTTGTCATCAAAATTTTGTGTTTAGCATGACTTTAGGAAGCTGAGCTCGTTACCGAGAGTTTACTCCCCTGACTAATTACTCTTCCAGTCCCTATGGAGAGTTTGATTGATGCCTCCTGCATCACAAAGTTTCATCATCGAGTCTATGCTACTAGAGTCGTCCATATATCCCATGATCTTGTTTAAAGGATGTCTATCAACCTGTTTCGGACATTCCTCGGAACTCTTGACTTTTCATGTCAGCCATACCCTCAGTGTGTCTCAGATTTACATGAAAATTTAGTCCTATGGTGCACCCTAGTCCTACTTTCATCATTGGTAAGTAACCTTGAACCCAACAGTAGACATTTCATCATTGGTCGTTGACTAGGGGGTTTCCCTTGTGTTTGACGGAAATAAATCTATTCACACATTGGGATTCATGTAGTTTCTTGGATTACATTAGCCTTATTGGTGGTTTCCTTACCTATGTCAGCAGTTTTCCTTATTGGTTGCTATTCAGAGGGTCTTTTACGCGTCTCGCTTACATCTGGTACATGCGAAAGACGCACAGGGTCATTGGTTTATGAACATGTTCTTCGTCCAATCTCCTCCAAATCATAAAGCTCATGCTTTGTACCTCATGCTAAATTATGAGAGATTCCTCAATGCTCTCCTTTGAGTGGGTCTCCTTCCATCGATGTTAACCCATCTATTCTGGAAATGAGACCTAGAGTCCTATGAGTACCTAGAGGCTTGCAGTCATTAGTGGCAAGTTCTCCCACCATCAACAGTTGGGAATACATCAATGTCCCCTGATCGATGGATTCTTCAAGTGTTCGACCCTGACAACTTTATTCACACTTGTAAGAATGTACTCGGTGCCTTGATACCTACTTTCATTATCGGTAGGTTATCTCACATTTGTTAATGGTATATCTTAAATAACTGGTAATCAAATGAAGTCTCATTGTGTTTGACCTCAACTCCTTTATTCACATGATGTATACTTGCACCTTTGGCAGATCCTGTAGAAGATGTGAATACATCAGTTCATAGTCACAACTTTCCTGAGTTGTTGCTATCTTTCATTGGACCAGTACCTATGTGACTTTAGTGACCATGGGAGATCATATTGTACTCCATTGTATACAGATATCTTCAGATTGATTTTGATACTGGTGTTATTGGGACGTGTTCCTAACTATGATAGCCTTTGGAATATAACCACCTTTTTATTGCCTACTCATAGCCATGAACACTTGTTTGGTATATTGTCACATGGATCTGCAGTGTAATTCAAATTGGCAGCCATGTGCGCAAAGTCAGTACATATTGTAATATCTTCATGAGCAACTAGTTCTTCCAGCTGGGTCTCCATTACTCCACTTATGGGTATTATAATGTATTTTGGCCATCACAGATACTCCTTTGACCTCACACATTAGGGGGCATCTGTTATAGCAAGATTTGTCTCACCTTATGCAAATTTTCCCAGAAGGCCTTTTTCCATTTCCATATGTAGACTTGAAGTCCCTTTTTGCAAATACCAGAGATAAAAACAATATTTTTCCACTTATATGTACCCTAACTATTATACAACATGCGTATACGTAGGTTGCACCACTACATCCCACGTACATCCCATGAGTACTATCCTGGAAAGACTGCAGACCGCGCTCTTGCACAGAAGATCAAAGAAGCCTATGGTGATGTTGAGAAAGGCGCGAGAGGCTACAAGGTAACTTCCATTGAAAGTGGCGCAGTGCACCTCGCATGAAAATTGATCATAGGGAAGTTTGTATGAAAGAATCGACCAACACAAGTATCTGGATTTGTAGTTGCCCTCACAGGAAAGTGCGTCGAGGGACTACAGATGAACTGGGCGAAGTACCTAGTGAATCAACTAAAGATTGACTAAAAAGAAGCCCAGGATCAGGGGCATGAATTCCATTTTAGCTGGCTCCTGATACTGATTGCTTTTGTTGCATGGGAGCTACCGGAAGGCGCAACCTTCCCAAACCTGGACCCCTTTGAACCACTAGCCACGAAGTTCAGTACATTATGGTACTCGAACAACATGAGCAAGCAATGGCAATCAAATGTTGTTTTCCACACGTACTATAACCAATTGAAAGCAGCCATAAGGAGAGAACCACGCATAACCCCAAACACTTTACAGAGATTCTGACCTCTGATAAAGTTCAACGTGGATCACCACTTTATATACCTAACCCACACGCTGATGAGCACCAGGAATAGCTTTAGTCCTATTATAAGCTAAGAGAGGAAGGCCTGGAAGAAATCACCAAAGAATGGTCGGTGGACCTCCTTATTCCAACAGACCCCACAGAAATGTCTAACATCGACAGCTCGGAAGTGCGTAGGATACACTTGGGCCCAGTAAGACAAAGAAATAAAAGTTGACAAAGAAGACTGAAGAAGTCCAGGATGTTGACATCCTATCTGTAAGGACGGTTTCCATTACACCAGACGAAGTAGGTGATGACGAAGAAATTACAGAAACCCAAAGAGTTGAAGTACCACCGCCTCGGGACGAAGAAGACTCATCGAAGAAAAGGAAGGTCTCACCTCTGAAATATTCCTCCAGAAAGAGACCAAGAACCCCTGTAACCAAGATGCGAACTGCCCTCATGTTGGATGATTTTGATTTCATTATTGTAGCGGTCAATGATGCTTCAAAGGAAATCATAGAGAAGAAGGAGGCGAAGAAGGAACAAATGTATAGCCAAATTGAGATTGCACTCCAGGGAGTACACCAAGCACTCCAGTCTAGCCAAGCAACCTCTACTGTACCTCTTCCAGAAGGAACAACAGAAGTGGGAGATGAATCAGTTCAGCTCCACAAGATTGTTGATACAGTCGAAGTATGCCTTCGACGTGATCAGGAAGAAAAAGCGCAGGCCGCCCAGGCCCTAAAGAAAGCATAGGAGGAACTTACTGAACAACGTCGAACTGCGCAACAAAAGAAGAATGCTCTCCAAGCAAAATTTCAAGAAGACAGGGTGAACATCCAAAAAGAGAAAGAGCAGTTGCTCGCAAAGCAGATAGAAATTGAAGAAGCAGTCAACAGATCATTTCGCTCTGTGACCAGCTTAGAGCTGAAGGTCGAAGAGCCCATAGATCGCCAAGTGATGAAGCTGGCTGAAGTTATTCAGCAACTTCAACAAAGGGTCATGGAATTAGAGCTTCATAACATACCACAGACTCCACAAGAAGTGCGTGACCAGGGAGAATTGAATGCTCAGAAGGCAGTCGAGAGGATTAAAACACTTGCTGCAGAATGTAAACAGCTAAGTAGAAGAAGCGCGTAGATATACGAACAACTATCTAAAGACCCAGAGTTGAAGAAACTAGAGTCCCAACTCCAGGAAGCAAAGTAGAAAGCCGATACAGTACAGGCACAGCTCAAGCTCTTGTCACCCATCGAGAGGATGAAGAGATCCTAGGAATAGCGCACTGCCCAGCAACTCGTTCTTACCATGCAAAACAGAGCGATGGAAGTCACCCAGAAACTCCAGCCGAGCCAGGAGGTGGCCTGCCTATTGTTTGAAGAAATTGAAGGCCAAGGAACACTACTTGAACAAGTATTTGCTACAGTCGAGCAGCAACTGGAAGGACCTATCAATGAAGCAGTTGTTCAGAAGATTGTTGAACAAGAAGCAGTAACACAAAGACAAGTCAAAGAAGCTCGAGCCAAGCTCAAGACCTTTGAGGCAGAGTTACCCAAACCTAAGTGACTCAGGATGAGTCACAGGTGAGTGTTGGGGGCCTGTTGGCCCTTGACCAAGTTTTGAAGAACACTTGGTCATATTTGACCATTTTTGGGACTTAAACAGCTTGTCAAATATGGAGCGCAACACGAAGAGAAAATTGTGGAAGCTAGACCCCTTCTTAGGTCCTTTTAAGGTTTTGGGTTAATGTAATGGGGAAGGGATGTTGGCCCATGGGTTCACCCACGCTTAGGCCCACTTTTGTAATGTATAAATAGATAGGTAATGTAAGAAATAGTAGAAGTGGCTACTTAGTGCACTTGGTGATTGCTTATTGAAAGTTGGCTAAAGTGCTAAGAGTTGGATCTGTGTGATCAAGTATTGTAAGGCTTTGTGCATTTTGTGTAAGACTTGCAGAGTTGAGTGCAAGCCCCTGTGAGAGATTGTAGAAGGATTTGTGTTGTAAGGCAAGGAAGAAGGATATAGCGAGCTGCACAGATCTTATGTCATGTGCGCAGTAAGGTTTGGAGGCTCTGTGTTGTAACCGATTGAAGACATTAATAAAGAAGAAGAATTTGTGGACGTAGCCCCAAGGTGGGGGTGAACCACGGTAAATCTGTGTATTGTGCTTTGTGCCTTGACTTGATATGCTTGTCTCTTCCTTTTCTCGGTGCTTTGTTTTTTTTAGATAGATATATTTATGCTTTGTTCTTATGAGCTATGAATGAATGTTAGCTCTGCTATGTATGAATATGCTTAGTGCTGATCTACAGGATCTGATCTGTTTTACTAAGTGCTGAAAGATATTAGATCTAAGTTAATGTTATGATGCTCTATGCTATTTGCGAAGTATAATAAGACTGAATATTGATGAAGATTAATTGTTAAGTGCTTTGCTAAGTGTTAGAATCATAGGTCTATGTCCCAGCTAAGGTTGCAGACATCTGAGTCTTGCAACCACCCCTACCTCTACCTCGGGTGAGACTTCATCTGCTTCGCAGGTGTTGTCGAAAGGGCTGGTAGTTAGGGTTTTGTTGGTGCGTTGTTGTAGCGTTGAACCCCGCGTCTGCCCCTGTGCCAAAAAATGGTTTTGTTTCCAAGACTAAAACTGTGATTGTTGGGAACTGAGCAGAAGAAGATTTGTGCAAAGATTCGTCCTGAAATTGTAAAAGCTCTGTGCATGGAACTATGCCCTAGTGCGCAGTGATCCACTTGATCTAAAAATCTCTGTGTTGAAGAAGGAAGGACAAATCTGAAGGAAAGAAGTCAGATCTGTAAGAAAAGAGGTTGATACTGAAGAAAAGAAGTAATATCTATAAGCTATGTGCTTCGATAAATGTAAGAATAGTTAAAAGTTCTTAGATCTGGAAGCTTTGTGCCCTGTAGAAGTAAAAGAGGTGAAAATTTTTGTTTCTAAAGTATGGATTTAGGTATGCTTGATAGATTTTGTCCTAGATTGAAAACTAGGGCATTATTAGATGATAGAATGTTTGATATGAACAGATCTGATAAGAATAATGATAGATATGTTATACCTATGCATAGAAAGAATTTTTGGACTAACCAATGGATGCAGGATCCTAGAAAGAAATTTTTACAGGTTTTCCATTATGATCCTAGCACGCAGTATAAGAAAAGTTGGGGATCATTGATGAGAAAGAGAGGATTAACTCTTTGTTACAGTTGCAGAAGACCGGGACATCTTGCTAAGGAATGCCCTGGGAGAAACCCTAGTTGCCTATATTGTAAGGCTATGGACCATGAAGTACTGGATTTCCCTAGAATGATTGCTAGACTTGAAAAGTTGAATAGAGAGCAAGAAAACCCTAAAGGAGATCGAGAGACTAAGATTATAGAAGAACCCCATAAAGAATCAGAGATTATGTTGTTGAAAATGAAAGAAACCCTGGATGAACATAAAGATGCCAGTTTGTCAGAGATCTTCAAAGAAAAGTAGAAAATCGAAGTAAGAATAGGAGACTTCAACATTGACTGTGCTCTGGATGAGGGAACATAGATGAACATTATGACAGAAAGTACTTGGGAAACCCTAGGAAGGCCTGCTATGGTTCCTTCACTAGGAAAAATAGGATTGTTTAAAGGAAAAATGGTAACCCTATGTGGCAGGATTACCCGGATGGCTATGAGTACCCATGGAGCTTCGACGGAGGAAGAATTTGAAGTTATTAAATTTATTGAGGACTATTCCCTATTTCCAGCTTTGTTAGGCAAGATTTGGATTGAAAAAGACTAGATCCAAAGAAAAGAAGAAAAGGAAGCCCTAGAACAAAAGAAGCAAGAACTCATGGAATTTAGGACTAGAAAGATCGCCTACTTGATGGAAGAACAAGAGAATAGATCTAAGCTATTAAACACTAGGGACTTGGATGTCAAAGCTATAAGAGCATTAGAGGAACAATAGAAGACTGAAATACCTAATCCATATGATGAAGGTGTATTACCCTTGGATCTAAAGAAAGAATCTCAGCATCGTGAAGCGACTATGTTGAGAGAGGATAAGGATCAGAATGAAAAAAGGATGACCAAGACGAAGCTCACTGGGAAGAAGGCTAGTAAGCTAAGTAAGAAGAGAGCCAATATTGAAAAGTTACAAAAGATTCCACAGGGAACTTCACAGAAGGAAAAATCACAAGAATTGAGCTTCGTCGGGATACCAGAACAACAACATATGGCACTTCATCATGGCGAAGAAATATAGCCATTGGACCGATACACCCATTCGACTTCTACCCCCGAACAGGTAGAAAAGAATTAAAAGATCACTACCATACCGTTGGACCATGCCATAATGAATGAATCAATGTTCATGAAAGCTTCAAACCCATTGCAAGCAGATCGTTGACAAATTTCCTATTTAGCTCGTTGCACCGTGCCCAAAGAACACTTTTGCCAAATGAGAAATCGAAGCCTGCATAACTAGTGATTGTCTACAGTGATCATTGCAAGCACATTTTTCATCCTAGTGCAGCATTTTGAGATCATCGTGACCCCGATTATCTTTCCTGAGTGCGTATGTCCAATGATCTCACCAAACTTGAGGAATCTGTCACAGAGGTCCTTCTTGAGTTAATGACCGAGAGAACCATGTAGGAAAGAAGAATTTCCACTGGAGTCCAAGCATCATTGACAGGAGGAGTGAAAGCATCCCCGTCGACAGCTCGAGTAGGAACATCTCGAGACAGCACAGACAGAATAACTAAGCATAAGGATGACGTAGCCAATGCACAGTTGGTGCCATCCATCCTACCAGATTACATACCCCTCTGAGCGGTGAGATTAACAGGTTCAATGTCCCTAGAGACTTTTAATACACCCTATTCACTGCATACCTACCGAAAGGATTGTGCACCTACCATGCAGATCAAGACAAGGTTACAATGTTGAAGTTTTGCGACTTCAACCTAGGGGACCGTAAAGCTTACAGCATGCTCTCTTCGTATAAGTACTTGATGAGAACTAATGGCACGAATTTGAAGATCATCCCTCAACAATGGATGATGAACCTCGTGCAGTCTACTTTGCTCAACGTTATGAAAGTAACGCACTTCGACAGACACCAGGAGGTGAATGCTTGTGTAAAACTACTACTAGCAAGTTGCCACGAAGGATACATGTGGTTATATCATCGCATAACTGTTGATCTGGTGCTGATCAATAGGATCATCGGGCTTAGCATGCAGGGCCCTGATCCCCATGATTAGTATCCTAGAAAGACCGCAGACCGCGCTCTTGTGCAGAAGATCAAAGAAGCCTATGGTGATGTTGAGAAAGGTGCGAGAGGCTACAAGGTAAATTCCATTGAAAGTGGCGCAGTGTGCCTCGCATGCCAATTGATCGCAGGGAAGTTGGTATGCAAGAATCAACCAACAGAAGTATCTGGCTTTGTAGTTGACCTTGCAGGAAAGTGGGTCGAGGGACTATAGATGAACTGGGTGAAGTACCTGGTGAATCAACTAGAGATTGACTACAGAGAAGCCCATGATCAGGGGCATGAATTCCATTTTAGCTGGCTCCTGATACTGATCATTTTTGTTGCATGAGAGCTACCAGAAGGTGCAACCTTCCCGGACCTAGACCCCTTTGAACCACTAGCCGCAAAGTTCAGTACATTATGGTACTCGAACGACATGAGCAAGCAATGGAAATAAAATGTCATTTTCCACACATACTATAACCAATTGAAAGCATCCATAAGGAGTAAACCAGGCATAACCCCGAACACTTTACAGAGATTCCAAACTCTGATAAAGTTCAGCATGGACTACCACTTTATATACCTAACCCCACACGCAGATGAGCACTAGGAACAACTTCAGTCCTATTATAAGCTGAGAGAGGAAGACTTGGAAGAGATCACAAAAGAATGGTCGGCAGACCTCCTTGTTCCAGTAGACCCCGCAAAAATGTCCGACATCGACAGCCCCGAAACTGCGTAGGATACACCTGGGCCCAGTAAGACAAAGAAAGAAAAGTCGACAAAGAAGACTAAAGAAGTCCAGGATGTTGATAGCTTATCTGTAAGGACAGCTTCCATTACACCAAATGAAGCAGGTGATGACGAAGAAGGTACAAAAACCTAGAGAGTCGAAGTACCACCGCCTTGGGACGAAGAAGACTCGTCGAAGAAAAGGAAGGTCTCATCTCTAAAATCTTCCTCCAGAAAGAGACCAAGAACCCCTGTAACCAAGATGTGAACTGCCCTCACGTTGGATGATTTTGATTTCATTGTTGTAGCGGTCAATGATGCTTCAAAGGAAATCATAGAGAAGCAGGAGGCAAAGCAGGAACAAATGTATAGCCAGATTGAGATCGCACTCCAGGGAGTACAGAAAGCACTCCATTCTAGTCTAGCAACCTCTACTACACCTCTTCCAGAAGGAACAACAGAAGTGGGAGATGAATTAGTTCAGCTCCACAAGATTGTTGATACAGTCGAAGTACGATTTTGACATGCTCAGGAAGAAAAAGTGCAGGCCACCCAGGCCCTAAATAAAGCATAGGAGGAACTTACTGAACAACGTCGAACCGCGCAACAAGAGAAGAATGCTCTCCAAGCAAAATTTGAAGAAGACAGGGCGAATATCCAAAAAGAGAAAGAGCAGTTGCTCGCAAAGCAGATAGGAATTGAAGAAGCATTCAATAGAGCATTTTGCTTTGTGATCGGATTAGAGCAGAAGGCTGAAGAGCCCATAAAGCACCAAGCAAAAAAAGTTGGCTGAAGTTATTCAGCAACTTCAACAAAGGGTCATGGAATTAGAGCTTCAAACCATACCACAGACTCCGCAAGAAGTGCACGACTAGTGAGAATTGAATGCTCATAATGCAGTCGAGAGGATTAAAAAACTTGTTGCAGAATGTAAATAGCTAAGTAGTAGAAGTGCGCAGATATACGAACAACTATATGAAGACCCAGAGTTGAAGAAACTGGAGTCCCAACTCTAGGAAGCAAAGCATCAAGATGATACAGTACAAGCGCAGCTCAAGCTCCTGTCACCCATCAAGAGGGTGAAGAGATCCCAGGAACAGTGCACTGCCCACCAACTCGTTCTAATCACAGTTAAGATTAACTTTTAAGTTCTCTTTTAAGTGTTATAATCATAGTTCTGTGTCCAAGCTAAGGTTGTAGACATCTGAGTCCTGCTACCACCCCTGCCTCTACCTCGGGTGAGACTTCATCTGCTTCGCAAGTGTTTCCGAAAGGGTCGTTAGTTAGGGTTTTTTTGGTGCATTGTTGTAGAGTTGAACCCTGCGTCTACCCCTGTGCCAATAAGATGCTTAGGAAAAAAGATAGAAGAAAGGTTAATTTTGTTGGTAACAAAAAGCAATAGTATAACAGCTCGATATTACAACCAACAGGTGAGGTGACCTAGGGAATGAGAAATCATTACAGTGATTTGGAAGTACCATAAACGAATGTTCGACATGACACCCCTAACTCTTATGATAACCTAATAGATGCATAAATTCATACTTCAAAAGACACCTAAAGGCATAATTAACCATGCTTCACATGGTATGTGACACAGTTAGATTAATAATGACATGTCACCTTTTTTGAATTTTTTCCCCCCAAGACTCTAATCCAAAACTTTTGGTAGTGTTTTTTTCAACACTATTATAATATTCACTACCAAATTCAAACAATCAACTAAAGACCATGAAAAAACATACTCAATAATCAACTGAAATTATTTCAAGAACAGGTTTCCTTTTTAATGTAATTATGACTCATGAAAGACATTTTTTTAAATACTTTGCCTAAAAAAACCTTGTAGTACTGACACAGACTGGACTCTAACGAGAACAGACTATTCTAATAATTTGATAAAACAATTTGAAATTTAGCATTCAAATTTTAGGTTCTAACACTATGCAATAAACACCATCATTAGTAAATAAGCCATGTGTAATAATGTGGACACAACTATTGTAGGAAGACCTACTAGAAGGTTTTGCCTCTAGAATGTTCTTAAGAAGATAGTAGTATATATAGAGGTAGAAAGCATTGTAAATGATTGTCTTGTGAAATCATTTGTAGTCGAGCTCTTCTTTAATGAAGGTTACCCCCTTGAAGAGGCAAGTGAACAGTGTTTTCTGAAAGTAATAAAGGTATCATATTTTGGTCCACATTGTTACTATAATCATTGTTCTATTTCATTCTGATAATATTTGTGCTCTGGTTCTGCATATAAATTTTTGGTACCTTACAAAATTTCAATGTTAGGGCCTTGTATTGTAGTAGTGCTAAAAATAGGCTTAAGTATCAACAAAAATATTCCATGCACATTTGTCTTTTTTTCCATTCAAAAGAACTAAAAAATGGTTAACCATGGTCTACCTTCTGAGGATTGGACCTGCTTTAGCTTGGATGATCTCCATTGAATTTAGATCCCTCCCAATCTACTAAAGACTCTTTAATATGTTCCTTTGTGTTAGTACCATATTTGACCTTGTCATTGATATGAGGGTTTGTTGAGGTTACAAGGCCGAGACTGGATGAGCTAGTGATAGAGGACGAGATTCTAAAGCCTGTGAACAAAAAATGCTAGTCTATTTTGAGGCACATTGAAGAAAATAGAGGGAAATTCATGCCCTAGGTGTCTAAGACAAGATTTAAATGCTTGGGAGCTTATCAAAAGTTTAAATAGGTCATATCGTGATCCAAAAGGATCTATTTTCTAATAGTAGAGGGGCATATCGTGAGACCATAGCCCGAGAACCAAACGCTAGAAAAGGTGCGAGGCTCGATCATCGAATGGTTGCAAGCAAAGCAGATCTATGGCTGGCAATCAAAGTCACATCATAAAGATGCATGAGAGATAAGGATCATAATTGGTGTGATGGTGGTTTGACGAGACATGCATCATGAAATGTATGGTTTCGCCCGACAAGAGAACGAAAGACAAAACCACCTTCATTGGGTTGCAATGGTGGTATTGTAGTTTCACAAAACCACCTAGCTTCCCATTATAAAGCACCCACATGTCCGCCCACTCAGAACCACATGGAGCCGACTCAACATTCCACCAAGGACACTTAGAAGGACCAGTAATAGCATGGCATGCCAGCAAAGCACCTATCAGAGAAAATTTGAGGCCGTGACCTGGACAAAGGGGACCCGTAGTCTACAACATCTCGAGTCAAGCGACACATAGTCTACTCCCTCACCACATAAGCATCTATGTGGACA
>JASDQU010790209.1:50061-74789 GCA_032191745.1 Picea mariana | reverse complement strand
TTTTTAATACACGGCCATGTAAATGTAATATATGTTATATATAAAAACATTGCAATAAATTGCAATGCAATACGCCAGCAGTCGGAGCCCCGGTCACATATGTGGTAATAAAACCATGGGTCGGGGCTTAAGCCCTGACCCGCGCCCTTTTCCAACTTAACACATATCCAAACTTAAATATAAAAACGTTGGACCATATAACAAGGAATAAAGGCGGGTTAATTGGCTAGCACATATATGTTAAGACTTTGGCTATGGGAGAGATCCCGAGGTCGAACCCCGCGGACTGTCCAAAAACTTTTACATACAACCAAATTAATCAATGAAATAGTGACACGTGGTGCCAAGTGATGGGGCCACGTGTCCATTCATTATTGGCCAAAAAGAGACACGTGTCTATCTCCAATTCGTCGACAAATATCCAACCAACAATCGCCACATCATCAGTCTGCCATGTCAGCAAAAGGTACGGCCCTCCACGTGGCCATACGGACTGTACGGACAGGTACAGTCAGCACCCCAATTTTTACCTGTTTGACTTGGCGGTCAAATCGCGATATCTCCTCCATACAGACTCCATTCACGAAAATAAATATACCGCCGGAATCAGGAAAACGAGACGGGCACAATGGCACTGTTTTCGTCTCAATACGAGCACTTTGAAAATTGAGCAAATTTTGATCCCCTGATCAGTTTACATAGTCATGTATAGGGTTGCTTATACACTGGGTGTTTTGCAAACAGTCACATATAGGTATGTGTATACACGACCCGATGATTTATAGCCCACGTATACCTCAGTTTCTAAGTTATGCCCTAAATTACTTTAAAAAGGAAGCCTAACTGCAAATTTTAATCCACTATAAAGAAAGAGAGGAGCAAGATCAATTACATGGTCCAGATGGTTGTTGATTTCATCGCTCGTAGCTCCCGCAATCAACAATTGAACTTTGGGGGAATTTGGTCCAAAATGCACTGTTTGGGTTAAAAATACAAATGGTATAGTAAAATTGTTTTTTTACTATTTATAGAAAAAAAAATTACCCACTTTACATAGTTTTGCCTAATATTTTGACCTAATGGACTAATACAACAGTGGATGGAGTTGGTTTCGATGGTTTTATCCGGTAATTCTTGCGGTTTTCAGTGCCATCTCGCCCATTCATAACTTTGGATAGGTATATTCGTTATCAAGCATATAGGATAGGTCACCAATCCGTTATGCACACTTGCATCATCCTATGACTGCAGCTCATATGCCTTAGGTATGAACCCATTTAACAACGACATGGAACCTTCTATCTACAACTAGAAGTATTGTTCTTGAATGGTAGAGACTTACCAAACATGGGTACCCTAGTTACATCCCCTGCTCCATTCGGTGCCCATGCAGAGATTTTTGTCTATAGGAGCGGGATTCCCTTGTAGTTAATACATGACTTTATGTTTGAACCTCATTTCTTACTCATAAGTGTGCTAACCTATACCTAGAGGACTCCCAATGAGTCTGGTTTAATCTCTTTTTCGACTCTCTCAAAAAGAGAAAATATTGTTGAGTGAACTTGTCTCTTTCACACTCATAAATTGGATTTGAAAGGATGTCTATTTGGTGTATTATTACCCCTTTTTCAAACAAAGTAGACTAAGATTACAAAAAATTAAATTTGTTGGCTTTAAGTTGTAATTGCATCTCATTCTCTTGTTGCAGTATTGAGCCTATTGTCGGTTCTCTCTTTTGCATTATAATCTTTTCACCTCAGTAGTTTGCATCATCAGCCAAACAGAGCCTTGTTTATATCCTTTGCAGCTTGGCACCCTATACCCAAGAGGAAACATTCCCCCGAGTTTCCATCTACCGCATGCACCTCCTTGCATTCATCATAGGTATGTTCCACTGTTGGAACTATTTTCTTACTTGCGACACTTGTTTCCTCCTCTGTATCATACCATTCATTTGACTATGAAAAATCAAAAAAAGACGGGTGGGAAAAGAATATTATCTTATATTGGCAGCAGTCATGTCTCCTTTGAATAGAGCACAAAAATTTTGAGTCCACTTGTCATCAAAAATTTTTGTTTAGCATGACCTTAGGAAGTTGAGCTCGTTACCGAGAGTTTACTCCCCCAACTAGTTACTCTTCCAGTCCCTATGGAGAGTTTGATTGATGCCTTATGCATCACAAAGTTTTATCATCAAGTCTATGCTGCTAGAGTCGTCCATATATCCCATGCTCTTGTTCAAAGGATGTCTATCAACCTATTTCGAACATTCCTCAGAACTCTTGACTTTTCATGTCATCCATACCCTCAGTGTGTCTCAAATTTACATGAAGATGTAGTCCTATTGTGCACCCTGGTCCTACTTTCATCATTGGTAGGTAACCTTGAACCTAGCAGTAGACATTTCATCATTAGTCGTTGACTAGGGGGTTTCCCTTGTGTTTATTGGTGGTTTCCTCATCTATGTCAGCAATTTTCCTTATTGGTTTCTATTCAGAGGGTCTTTTTCGCGTCCTGTTTGCATATGGTACATGCGAAAGATGCACAAGGTCGTTGGTTTGTGAACATGTTCTTCATCCAATCTCCTCCAAATAATCAAGCTCATTCTTTGTACCTCGTGTTGAATTATGAGAGATTCCTCAATGCTCTCCTTTGAGCAAGTCTCCTTCCATCGATGTTAACCCATCTATTCTAGAAATGAGACCTAGAGTCCTATGAGTACCTAGAGGCTTGCAGTCATTAGTGGCAGGTTCTCCCACCATCAATAGTTGGGAATACATCAATGTCCCCTGATCGATGGATTCTTCAAGTGTTCGACCCCGAAAACTTTATTCACACTTGTAAGAATGTACTCGATTCCTTGATACCTACTTTCATTATCGGTAGGTTATTTCACATTTGTTAATGGTATATCTTAAATAATCGGTAATCAAATGAAGTCTCATTGTGTTCGACCTCAACTCCTTTATTCACATGATGTATACTTGCACCTTTGGTGGATCCTGTAGAAGATGTGAATACATCAGTTCATAGTCACAACTTTCCTGAGTTGTTTCTATCTTTCATTGGACCAGTACCTATGTGACTTTAGTGACCATGGGAGATCATATTGTACTCCATTGTATACAGATATATTCAGATTGATTTTGATACTGGTGTTACTAGGGCGTGTTCCTAACTATGATAGCCTTTGGAATATAACCACCTTTGTATTGCCTACTCATGGCCATGAACACATGTTTGGTATATTTTCACATGGATTTGCAGTGTAATTCAAATTGGCAGCCATGTGCGCAAAGTCAGTACATATTGTAATATCTTCATGAGAAACTAGTTCTTCCAGTTGGGTCTCCATTACTCCACTTATGGGTATTATAATGTATTTTGGCCATCACAGATACTCCTTTGACCTCACACATTAGGGGGCATCTGTTATAGAAATATTTGTCTCACCTTATGCAAATTTTCCCAAAAGGCCTTTTTCCATTTCCATATGCAAACTTGAAGTCCCTTTTTGCAAATACCAGAGCTAAAAACAATATTTTTCCACTTATACACACCCTAACTATTATACAACATGTGTATACGCAGGTTGCACCACTATAGCCCACGTACATCCCATGAGTACTATCCTGGAAAAACCGCAGACCACAATCTTGCACAGAAGATCAAAGAAGCCTATGGCGATGTTGAGAAAGGTGTGAGAGGCTACAAGGTAATTTCCATTGAAAGTGGTGCAGTGCACCTCACATGCCAACTGATCACAGGGAAGTTGGTACGCAAGAATCGACCAACACAAGTATCTGGCTTTGTAGTTGACCTTGCAGGAAAGTGCATCGAGGGACTATAGATGAAATGGGTGAAGTACCTAGTGAATCAACTGGAGATTGACTGCAGAGAAGTCCAGGATCAGAGGAATGAATCCCATTTTAGCTGGCTCCTAATACTGATCTCTTTTGTTGCATTGGAGCTACCAGAAGGTGCAACCTTCCCGGACTTGGACCCCTTTGAACCACTAGCCGCGAAGTTCAATACATTATGATACTCAAACGACATGAGCAAGCAATGGAAATCAAATTTTGTTTTCCACGTGTACTATAACCAATTGAAAGCAGCCATAAGGAGTGAACCATGCATAACCCCAAACACTTTACAGATATTTCAACCTCTGATAAAGTTCAGCGTGGATCACCACTTTATATACCTAACCCCACGCACTGATGAGCACCAGAAACAGCTTCAGTCCTATTATAAGATGAGAGAGGAAGACCTAGAAGAGATCACCAAACAATGGTCGCAGACCTCCTTGTTCCAGTAGACCCCGCAGAAATGTCCGACATCGACATCCCTGGAACTATGCAGGATACACTTGGGCCCAGTAAGACAAAGAAAGCAAAGTTGAGGAAGAAGACTGAAGAATTCCAGGATGTTGACAGCCTATCTATAAGGACGGATTCCATTACACTAGATGAAGCAGGTGGTGATGAACAAGGTACAAAAACCCAGAGAGTTGAAGTACCACCACCTCGGGATGAAGAAGACTCACCGAAGAAAAGGAAGGTCTCAGCTCTAAAATCTTCCTCCAGAAAGAGACCAAGAACCCTTGTAACCAAGATGCGAACTTCCCTCACGTTGGATGATTTTGATTTCATTGTTGCAGTGGTCAATGATGCTTCAAAGGAAATCATAGAGAAGCAGGAGGTGAAGCAGGAGGCGAAGCAGGAACAAATGTATAGCCAGATTGAGATCGCACTCCGGGGAGTATAGCAAGCACTCCAGTCTAGCCAAGCAACCTCTACTACACCTCTACTAGCAGGAACAACATAAGCGTGAGATGAATCAGTTCAGCTCCGCAATATTGTTGATACAGTCGAAGTACGCCTTCGACTTGCTCAGGAAGAAAAATCGCAGGCCACCCAGGCCCTAAAGAAAGCACAGGAGGAACTTACTGAACAACGTCGAACCACGCAAAAAGAGAAGAATTATCTCCAATCAAAATTTGAAGAAGACAGGGCAAAGATCCAAAAAGAGAAAGAGCAGATGCTCACAAAGCAGATAGGAATTGAAGAAGTAGTCAACAGAGCATTTCTCTCTATGATCATCTTAGAGCAGAAGACCAAAGAGCCCATAGAGCACCAAGTGACGAAGCTAGCTGAAGTTATTCATCAACTTCAACAATGGTCATGGAATTAGAGCTTTAGACCATACCACAGACTCTACAGGAAGTGCGCGACTAGCAAGAATTGAATTCTCATAATGCAGTTGAGAGGATTAAAACACTTATTGTAGAATGTAAACAACTAAGTAATAGAAGCATGCAGATATACAAACAACTATCTGAAGACCTAGAGTTGAAGAAACTAGAGTCCCAACTCCAGGAAGCAAAGAAGCAAGCCGATACAGTACAGGCACAGCTCAAGCTCCTGTCACCCATCGAGAGGATGAAGAGATCCCAGGAATAGCGCACTGCCCAACAACTCGTTCTTACCATGCAGAACAAAGTGATGGAAGTCACCCAGAAACTCCAGCCGAGCTAGGACCCAGCCTACCTATTGTTTGAAGAAATTGAAGGCCAAGGAACACTACTCGAACAAGTAGTTGCTACAGTCGAGTAGCAATTGGAAGGACCTATCAGCAAAGTGGTTGTTTAGGAGTTTGTTGAAAAATAAGTAGTAGCATAGAGACAAGTCGAAGCAGCTCGAGCCAAGATTAAGACCTTTGAGGCAGATTTACCCAAACCTAAGTGACTCGAGACGAGTCACAGGTGAGTGTTGGGGGCCTGTTGGCCCTTGACCAAGTTTTGAGGAACACTTGGTCATATTTGACCATTCTTGAGACTTCAATATCTTGTCAAAGATGGAGCGCAACGTGAACTGGAAATCGTGGAAGCTAGACCCCTTCTTGGGTCCTTTTAGGGTTTTGGGTTAATGTAATGGGGAAGGGACGTCAACTCGTGGGTTCACCCATGCTTAGGCCCACTTTTGTAATGTATAAATATATAGGCAATGTAAGAAATAGTAGAAGTGAATTCTTAGTGCACTTGGTGATTGCTTAGTGCAAGTTGGCTAAAGTGCTAATAGTTGGATCTGTGCGATCAAGTATTGTAAGGCTTTGTGAATTTTGTGTAAGACTTGCAGAGCTGAGTGCAAGTCCCTGTGAGAGATTGTAGAAGGCTTTGTGTTGTAAGGCAAGGAACAAGGATCTAGCGAGCTGCACAGATATTATGTCATGTGCACAGTAAGGTTTGGAGGCTCTGTGTTGTAACCAATTGAAGACATTAATAAAGAAGAAGAATTTGTGGACATAGCCCCAGGGTGGGGGTGAACCAAGGTAAATCTGTGTGTTGTTCTCTTTGCCTCGACTTGATATGCTTGTCTCTTCCTTTTCTCATTGCTTTGTTGTGTTTATATAGATATATTTATGCTTTGTGCTTATGAGCTATGAATGAATGTTAGCTCTGATATGTATGAATATGCTTAGTGTTGATCTACAAGATCTTATCTGTTTTACTAAGTGCTGAAAGATCTTAGATCTAAGTAAATGTTGTGATGCTTTGTGCTATCTGTGAAGTATAATAAGACTGAATATTGATATAGATTAATTGCTAAGTGTTACAATCATAGGTCTGTGTCCCAGCTAAGGTTGTAGACATCTGAGTCTTGCAACCACCCCTGCCTCTACCTCGGGTGAGACTTCATTTGCTTCGCAGGTGTTGTCAAAAGGGTCGGTAGTTAGGGTTTTTTTGGTGCGTTGTTGTAGCATTGAACCCTGGGTCTTCCCCTGTGCCAACAAATGGTTCTGTTGCCGAGACTGAAACTGTGATTACTGGGAACTGAGCAAAAGAATATTTGTGCAAAGATTTGTCCTGAAATTGTAAAATCTTTGTGCATGGATCTATACCCTAATGCGCAATGATCCACTTGATCTAAAAAGCTCTATGTTGAAGAAGGAAGGACAGATCTGAAGGAAAGAAGTCATATCTGGAAGAAAAGAGGTTGACACTGAAGAAAAGAAGTAAGATATGTAAGCTTTGTGCTCCGATAAAGGTAAGAATAGTTAAAAGTTCTTATATCTGGAAGCTTTGTGCCCTGTAGAAGTAAAAGAGGTGAAATTTTTTGTTTCTAAAGTATGGATTTAGGTATGCTTGATATATTTTGTCCTAGCTTGAAAACTAGGGCATTATTAGATGACAGAACGTTTGATATGAATAGATCTAATAAGAATAATGATAGATATGTTATACCTATGCATAGAAAGAATTTTTGGACTAACCAATGGATGCAAGATCCTAGAAAGAAATTTTTGTAGGTTTGTCATTATGATCCTAGCGCGCAGTATAAGAAAAGTTGGGGATCATTGAAGAGAAAGAGAGGATTAACTCTTCGTTACAGTTGCAGAAGACCAGGACATCTTGCTAAGGAATGCCCTAGGAGAAACCCTATTTGCCTATATTGTAAGGCTATGGACCATGAAGTACTGGATTGCCCTAGAATGATTGCTAGACTTGAAAAGATGAATAGAGAACAAGAAAACCCTGAAGGAGATCGAGAGACTAAGATTATAGAAGAACCCCGGAAAGAATCAGAGATTCCGTTGCTGAAAATGAAAGAAACCCTGGATGAACATAAAGATGTCAGTTTGTCAGAGATCTTCAAAGAAAAGGAGAAAATCGAAGTAAGAATAGGAGAGTTCGACATTGATTGTGCTCTAGATGAGGGAACATAGATGAACATTATGACAGAAAGTACTTGGGAAACCCTAGGAAGGCCTACTATGGTTCCTTCACTAGGAAAAATAGGATTGTTTAAAGGAAAAATGGTAACCCTATGTGGCAGGATTACTTGGATAGCTATGAGTACCCATGGAGCTTTGACGGAGGAAGGATTCAAAGTTATTAAATTTATTAAGGACTATGCCCCATTTCCAGCTTTGTTAGGCAAGATCTGGATTGAAAAAGACCAGATCCAAAGAAAAGAAGAAAAGGAAGCCCTACAACAAAAGAAGCAAGAACTCATGGAATTTATGACTAGAAAGATTGCCTACTTGATGGAAGAACAAGAGAACAAATATAAGCTATTAAACACCAGGGACTTGGATGTCTAAGTTATAAGAGAATTAGAGGAACCATAGAAGACCAAAATACCTAATCCATATGATGAAGGTGTATTACCCTTGGATCTGAAGAAAGAATCTCAGCATCGCAAAGCGACTATGTCGAGAGAGGATAAGGATCAGAATGAAAAAAGGATGACCAAGACGAAGCTCACTGGGAAGAAGGCTAGGAAGCTAAGTAAGAAGAGAGCCAAGATCGAAAATTTATAGAATATTCCACAGGGAACTTCACAGAAGGAAAAATCATAGGAATTGAGCTTCGTCGAGATACCAGAACAGTGACATATGGCACTTCATCGTGGTGAAGAAATATAGTTGTTGGACCGATATACCCGTTCAACTTCCACCCCGAATGGGCAGAAAAGAATTAAAAGATCACTACCAGACCATTGGACCATGCCATAACGAATGGATCAACATTCATGAAAGCTTCATACCCATTACAAGAAGACCGTTGATGAATTTCCTATTTAGCTCATTGCGTCGTGCCCGAAGAACACTTTTTCCAACTGAGAAATCAAAACCCGTAGAACTAGTGATTGTCTACAGTGATCATTGCAAGCACATTGTTCATCCTAGTGCAGCATTTTGAGATCATCATGACCTCGATTATCTTTCCCGAGTGCATATGTCCGACGAGCTCACCGAACTTGAGGAGTCTGTCACAGAGGTCCTTCTTGAGTTAATGACTGAGAGAACCATGTCGGAAAGAAGAATATCCACCGGAGTCCAAGCATCATCAATGGGAGGAGTGCAAGCCTCCCCATCAACTGCTCAAGCAGGAACATCTCGATCCAGCGCAGAAAGAAGAACTAAGCATAAGGATGACATAGCCAACGCGAATTTAGTGCCATCCATCCCACCAGATTACATACCCCCTCTGAGTGGTGAGATTAACAGGGACCCTAGAGACTTTGAATACGCCCTAGTCATTGCATACCTACCGAAAGGAGTGTGCACCTACCACGCAGATCAAGACAAGGTTACAGCATTGAAGTTTTGCGACTTCAACCTGGGGGACCGTAAATCTTACAGCATGTTCACCCCGTATAAGTACTTGACGAGAAATAAGGGCAAGAATTCGAAGCTCATCCCTCAGCAATGGATGATCACGCAATCTAATTTTCTCAACGTTATGAAAGTACGGCACTTCGGCAGACACTAGGAGGCAAATGCTTGTGTAAAACTACTGCTAGAAAGTTACCACGGAGGATACTTATGGTTAGATCATCGCATAACTGTTGATCCAGCGCTGATCAATAGGATCATCGGGCTTAGCATGCAGGGCCCTAATACCCATGAGTATTATCCTGGAAAGACCACAGACTGCGCTCTTATGCAAAAGATCAAAGAAGCCTATGGAAATGTTGAGAAAGGTGCGAGAGGCTACAAGGTAAATTCCATTGAAAGTGGCGTAGTGTGCCTCGCATGCCAACTGATCGCAGGGAAGTTGGTATGAAAGAATCGACCAACACAAGTATCTGGATTTGTAGTTGACCTCGCAGGAAAGTACGCCAAGAGACTACAGATGAGCTGGGTGAAGTACTTGGTGAATCAACTGGAGATTGACTGCAGAGAAGTCCAGGATCAGGGGCATGAATTCCATTTTAGCTGGCTCCTGATACTGATCGCTTTTCTTGCATGAGAGCTATCAGAATGTGCAACCTTCCCGGACCTAGACCCCTTTGAACCACTAGCCACGAAGTTCAGTACATTATGGTACTCGAACAACATGAGCAAGAAATGGCAATCAAATTTCATTTTCCACACATACTATAACCAATTGAAAGCAGCCATAAGGAGTGAACCACACATAACCCTGAACACTTTACAGAGATTCCAACCTCTGATAAATTTCAGTGCGAAATACCACTTTATATACCTAACCCCACGTGTTGATGAGCACTAGGAATAGCTTCAGTCCTATTATAAGCTAACAAAGGAAGACCTGGAAGAGATCACCAAAGAATGGTCAACAAACCTCCTTGTTCCAGTAGACCCCATAGAAATGTCCAACATCGACAACCTCGTAACTGCATAGGATACACCTGGGCCCAGTAAGACAAAGAAAGCAAAGTCAACAAAGATAACTAAAGAAGTCCAAGATGTTGACAGCCTATCTGTAAGGACGGCTTCCATTACACCAGATGAAGCAGGTGATGACAAAGAAGGTACAGAAACCCAGAGAGTTGAAGTACCACCACCTCGGGACAAAGAAGACTCATCAAAGAAAAGGAAGGTCTCACCTCTGAAATCTTCCTCCAGAAAGAGACCAAGAACCCTTGTAACTAAGATGCGAACTTCCCTCACGTTGGATGATTTTGATTTCATTGTTGCAGCGGTCAATGATGCTTCAAAGGAAATCATAGAGAAGCAGGAGGTGAAGCAAGAACAAATGTATAGCCATATTGAGATCGCACTCCAGGGAGTATAGAAAGTACTCCAGTCTAACTGAGCAACCTCTACTGCACCTCTGCCAAAAGGAACAACAGAAGCGGGAGATGAATCAGTTCAACTCCAAAATATTGTTGATACAGTCGAAGTATGCCTTCGACGTGCTCAGGAAGAAAAAGCACAAGCCACCCAAGCCCTAAAGAAAGCATAGGAGGAACTTATTGAACAATGTCGAACCATGCAACAAGAGAAGAATGCTCTCCAAGCAAAATTTGAAGAAGACAAGGCAAAGATCCAAAAAGAGAAAGAGCAGCTACTCACAAAGCAGATAGGAATTGAAGAAGTAGTCAACAGAGCATTTTGCTTTGTGACCAGCTTAAAGTAGAAGGTCGAAGAGCCCATAGAGTGACAAGAGATGAAGCTGGCTGAAGTTATTCAGCAACTTCAACAAAGGGTCGTGGAATTAGAGCTTCAAACCATACCACAGACTCCGCAAGAAGTGCGTGACCATCGAGAATTGAATGCTCAGAACACAGTCGAGAGGATTAAAACACTTGTTGCAGAATGTAAACAACTAAGTAGCAGAAGTGCGCAGATATACGAACAACTATTTGAAGACCCAGAGTTGAAGAAACTAGAGTCCCAACTCCAGGAAGCAAAGCAACAAGCTGATACAGTACATGCGCAGCTCAAGCTCCTGTCACCCATCGAGAGGATGAAGAGATCCTAGGAACAGCGCACTGCCCAGCAACTCGTTCTTACCATGCAGAACAGAGTGATGGAAGTCACCCAAAAACTCCAGTCGAGCTAGGAGGTAGCCTACCTATTGTTTGAAGAAATTGAAGGCCAAGGAACACTACTTGAACAAGTAGTTGCTATAGTAGAGCAACAACTGGAAGGACCTATCAGTGGAGTGGTTGTTCAGGAGTTTTTTGAATAAGAAGCAGTAGCACAAAGACAAGTCGAAGCAGCTCGATCCAAGCTCGAGACCTTTGAGGCAGAGTTACCCAAACCTGAGTGACTCGGGATGAGTCACAAGTGAGTGTTGGGGGCCTGTTGGCCCTTGACCAAGTTTTGAGGAACACTTGGTCATATTTGACCATTTTTGGGACTTCGACAGCTTGTCAAAGATGGAGTGCAACGCGAAGTGGAAATCATGGAAGCTAGACCCCTTCTTGGGTCCTTTTAGGGTTTTGGGTTAATGTAATGGGGAAGGGATGTTGGCCCGTGGGCTCACCCACGCTTAGGCCACTTTTGTAATGTATAAATAGATAGGAAATGTAAGAAATAGTAGAAATGGCTGCTTAGTGCACTTGGTGATTGCTTAGTGCAAGTTGTCTAAAGTGATAAGAGTTGGATCTGTGTGATCAAGTATTGTAAGTCTTTGTGAATTTTGTGTAAGACTTGCAGATCTAAGTGCAAGTCCCTGTGAGAGACTGCAGAAGGCTTTGTGATGTAAGGCAAGAAATAAGGATCTAGTGAGCTGCACAGATCTTATGTCATGTGCGTAGTAAGGTTTGGAGGCTCTGTGTTGTAACTGATTGAAGACATTAATAAAGAAGAAGACTTTGTGGACGTAGCCCCAGGGTGGGGGTGAGCCACGGTAAATCTGTTTGTTGTGCTATGTGCCTCGACTTGATATGCTTGTCTCTTCCTTTGCTCAGTGCTTTGATGTGTTTAGATAGATATATTTATGCTTTGTACTTATGAGCTATGAATGAATGTTAGCTCTGATATGTATGAAAATGCTTAGTGTTGATCTACAGGATCTAATCTGTTTTACTAAGTGTTGAAATATCTTAGATCTAAGTAAATGTTGCGATGCTTTGTGTTATCTGCGAAGTATAATAAGACTGAATATTGATGAAGATTAACTGCTAAGTGCTCTTTTAAGTGTTAGAATCACAGTTCTGTGTCCTAGCTAAGGTTGCAGACATCTGAGTCCTGCAACCACCCCTGCCTCTACCTCAGGTGAGACTTCATCTACTTCACAGGTGTTGCCAAAAGGGTCAGTAGTTAGGGTTTTGTTGGTGTGGTGTTGTAGCATTGAACCCCGGGTCTGCCCCTGTGCCAATAAGATGCTTAGGGAAAAAGACAAAAGAAAGGTTAATTTTGTTGGTAAGAAAAATCAACAGTATAGTAGCTCGATATTACAGCCAACAGGTGAGGTGACCTAGGGAATGAGCAATCATTACAGTGATTTGGAAGTACCATAAATGAATGTTTGACAAGACACCCCTAACTCTTATGATAACCTAATAGATGCATAACTTCATACTTCAAAAGACACCTAAAGGCATAATTAACCATTCTTCACATGGTATGTGACACAGTTAGATTAATAATGACACGTCACCTTTTTTGAATTTTTTCCCCCCAAACTCTAATCCAAAACTTTTGGTAGTGTTTTTTTCAACACTATTGTAATATTCACTACCAAATTCAAACACTTAACTAAAGACCATGAAAAACCATACTCAATAGTCAACTGAAGTTATTTCAAGGATAGATTGCCTTTTTAATATAATTATGACTCATGAAAGACATTTTTTTAAATACTTTGCCTAAAAAAACCTTGTAATACTGACACAAACTAGACTCTAACGAGAACAGACTATTCTAATAATTTGACAAAACAATTTGAAATTTAGCATTCAAATTTTAGGTTCTAACACTATGAAATAACACCATCATTAGTAAATAAGCCATGTGTAATAATGTGGACACAACTATTGTAGGAAGACCTACTAGAAGGTTTTGCCTGTAGAATGTTCTTAAGAAGATAGAAGTAGTATGTATAGAGGTAGAAATCATTGTAAATGATTGTCTTGTGAAATCATTTGTAGTCGAGCTCTTCTTTAATGAAGGTTAACCCTTTGAAGAGGCAAGTGAACAATGTTTTTTGAAAGTAATAAAGGTATCATATTTTGGTCCACATTGTTACTATAATCATTGTTCTATTTCATTCTGATAATATTTGTGCTCTGGTTCTGCATATAAATTTTTGGTACCTTACAAAATTTCAATGTTAGGGCCTTGTATTGTAGTAGTGCTAAAAATAGGCTTAAGTATCGACAAAAATAGTCCACGCACATTTGTCTTTTTTTCCATTCAAAAGAACTAAAAAATGGTTAACCATGGTCTACCTTCTGAGGATTGGACTTGCTTTAGCTTGGATGATCTCCATTGAATTTATATCCCTCCCAATCTACTAAGGACTCTTTAATATGTTCCTTTGTGTTAGTACCATATTTGACCTTGTCATTGATATGAGGTTTTGTTGAGGTTACAAGGCCGAGACTGGATGAGCTAGTGATAGAGGACGAGATTCTAAAGCCTGTGAACAAAAAATGCTAGGCTATTTTGAGGCACATTGAAGAAAATAGCAGGAAATCCATGCCCTAGGTGTCTAAGACAAGATTTAAATGCTTGGGATCTTATCAAAAGTTTAAATAGGTCATATCGTGATCCAAAAGGATCTATTTTCTAATAGTAGAGGGGCATATCATCAGACCAGAGACCGAGAACCAAGCGCTAGCAAAGGTGCGAGGCCTGATCATCGAATGGTTGCAAGTGAAGTAGATCTATGGTTGGCAATCAAGGTCACATCATAAAGATGAATGAGAGATAAGGAGCATAATCGGTGTGATGGTGGTTTGAGGAGACATGCATCATGAAATGCATGGTGTCACCCGACAAGAGAACAAAAGACAAAACCACCTTCATTGGGTTGCAATGGTGGTATTGTAGTTTCACAAAACCACCTAGCTTCCCATTATAAAGTGCCCACATGTCCACCCACTCAGAACTATGTGGAGCTGACTCAACATTCCACCAGGGACACTCAGAAGAACCAATAATAGCATGGCATGCCACCACAGTACCTGTCAAAGAAAATTTGAGGCCCTAACCTGGACAAAGGGGACCCACTAGAGATCTGGAACAAAATCTCGAGTCAAGCGACACGTAGTCTACTCCCTCACCACATAAGCATCTATGTGGACAAATATGAGGTTTCCACATGTCCATGGGACCGTGATGACATCTGCAATGACATCACTCAAAATTTCACATTGTTTCTCATTTAAGGACCCCTTTCAAACGAAAGGTCAACACATGGCATTTTAATATATAAAATAAAAGTAAAAAGCCTCATTGGTCCCAAGAGTATTATTCTTGTCATATCGCTAAATCATACGCTAGAGTTTTTCAAACAAGTAAATACTACAAGCAGACTTCTTCAACATCTCTTGCAAATTCATTTAAGGTAACCTTGGAGCTCTTACATCCCTTGAAATTTATTCTTTCCCTTACCTTTTAAAATTTTGAAATGGATTTTGTTTCAAACCCTAGAAAGTCTCGGTCCTCCAAGAAATCCTCAGAGAATAACAAACTCTTAATTGGTTAAGATAATGAGGTTTATGACCAAGTCCTGTCCTTCCCTGACCTGGGCCAGATCATTAGTACTACGTAGGAAAATGCCAAAAAATATCAAGATCATATGCACCTATGGGATTCAAACCTAGCTCACTCGAGCATCCTGCAAACTTTCAACTTGCTCGAAATTGTCCACCGGTGTGTTGTAAATTACCTAGAACTTGAATGGAAAATAATGTCCATCGATAAACAACATATTATCTACCATTTTTCATGGGAATCCCTAGCCAAAATGTTTTTCTTCCCCAAAGAACCAGTAGAAACCCTGGAAGAGAACACAATGGAAGTCGTTTACCAGCCATTACCCTAGGCCAACAAAGAAATCCTACTCATAAGCCTTTTAGCCCATATTTCCCAATTACCAACCTCCTTAACTCCATTCCAAGCCGACATTTTTATAGAAACCACTCGACATGCCCTTGTTGTCATTTTCCAAGTGTTGGGTTATCCCATGTGTCTCATGTGAAGCCCAATGCATTTGTATTCTCCTGAGTCGTGTTGTGTCTTAGCGTTTAGTTGTTGCCATTTTCGGTGTCCATAACCGTTTTATGTTGTTGTCGTCACTCGTGTGCAGCTGAATGTTGTTGCTTTGTTTCTTAGGAGATGAATTGAAGAAGTAGGTTTTCATGCTTGTGAGAAAATCTCCTAGGTGAGAGATTTTGTTGGGAAGTGAGTTCTCTTGGAAGGGAGTCTCGTAGCAGCTATAGTACTCTGAGACTTATGGTCCATCCTGTTGTTGAAGCCCAAGGTAAGGGAGGTGTAGTAGCCGATGGACTTGTATTAGTGAAGGTGTACCCTCTTGGGGTGGAGTAGGCGTGTGGGGAATGAGGGTCTATAGGTTGTGGGCGTAAGTGGCTCATGGGATAAAATATATTTCCTGGTGTTCTGTGCAACTTCCTTGTTATCCTTGCCAAGCCTAGAATTCCCTTGCCCGGTGGAGTTTAGTCCCAACTCGAGGGTGACCCATTTTTGAGCATGATGAGCAATGTGGTCTAAGGCTGGGAGGTTCGTGGAAGGTTTGCACATAGTTAGTGCTGATCTATCAAAAGATAAGTACCAATTATTTGTTTGTTGTATGTTGTGTATTTGTATTTGCATTATAATTAATGAGTAATGCATGTGTATATATATATATATATATATATATACATGTTGCATGTATGTGTTAAATGTTGCTTCCGCATGAACATGTGTATGAGTAGAGTATTGACAT
Organism: Picea mariana; assembly: GCA_032191745.1. Lineage (NCBI taxonomy): Eukaryota > Viridiplantae > Streptophyta > Pinopsida > Pinales > Pinaceae > Picea > Picea mariana. Next base: position 58,633 of record JASDQU010790209.1, on the reverse strand, counting down.
TTTTTTAAATACATTAGATAGATATATATTTATAAGTGTGAATACCAAATGTTATCTTTATCTTCCGGTTAAGTTTTATATGCTATTATTTCTGCAAAGTTACTCGGTGGCATGGCCTGGTCTGTTGTTTAAGGACGGCAATGTCACAGAAATGTTATCAGAGCAGTAAAGGAAAATTTAAGGTTGTTTAGGTAGCGTTACCCAGCAGGAGTCGGTGGTCGGGGACATTACAAATTGGTATCAGAGCAAAGGTTCAAACACTAAGCCTAGATGGGCCGAATAAGTGGTTATTAGAACCAAGGTTTCAGAGAGAAATTATTCCAAGAGGTTACCTTGGCCATGTTACGAAGATCAGTGGGTTTATCAGTATGTAAAACCACACCCGTTGGATCGGGAAAAAGGAGAATGAGAGTTAACCTCCAAGTCCTTTGGACTTCGTATCTTTGGCGAAGTTATGAGTTGTAGAGCGAAAGAGGTCAAAGGCTCAAAGTTTGAAGTTTCCGAAGTGGATATACACAGTAGATCTGGGGAGAATAGCTTGACATTTGGATCAAGTCAAGTTAAAAAGGTCAAATGTAGTGGTGAAGGGAAAAATCCCTCGAGGATCCGAAGTCCAGAGTTAATCTGGACCTCTGTCAAGAGGGACACATGTCAGCAGATTGGTTGTTCAAGATTTTGACATTCGAGAGAATGAGTGTGTGTTGAGAAGAGAAATATTGAATCCTGAAGTTTTGAAGCCTCGAAGAGTCGAAGTAGTGAGTCATGATGATGTCATCTGGAAGTGACGTGGACCTCTCCTATACCTGCCACGTGCCCCCACCTGGATTGTTGATAGATGTACTATGTGGGCCCTGAGGTTCCATAACATAGTTAAAGGTCGGTGAGCCCACACTGGCATTGATCACTATACATCAAGATCGATGGCCAAGAGGCATTGCGAGGATCCAAATTGCATGGGAGTTAATTTTCCAAGGCAGTCCCGCAATCCAAACCACGATTTTACCAGGGGTTTACGTGTCAGTGTCAGAAGAATTGCAAGATGAAAGGCGGGTTACTTCAAACCGCGGATGCATGCCCCCACAATTTGAAAGGTGTTAAGTGATGTGATTATTTGGTATCTTAGTTCAAGTATGGAAACCATGGGTTCCAGTGGATGCGTGACGCCAATTGTGAAGTCCGAAGACTTGACACTCCAGAAGAATGGTTCATAAGGGAACGAAAGGAAGAACTTTCAAAAGTTTCATAACACCAAGGTGATGAGATGTAATAATGTCACTAAAGGTCACATGGAAGTGTTCAAAGATTAATGGTTTGGGGTGTTGGGGGTGTGCAAATGTGAAATCCTATGAAGTCCCGAAACTCTGAAGCTCTGAAGTCCTGAAGCTTAGATGCATGAGGTTCCATAGTGAGTTTCAGTCATGGGATGTTGGCAAGTTGTGGACTGTTGATCCACCCTACTTCGCGAGTTCATCAATTTGAAACTCTGAGAGATTTGTTGTGATGTGCTTTGAAAACTTCTGAAGCTGGAGGCCTGAAGTCCTGAATAAGTGCCTATCAACCTAGAGCTTCGACAAAACCCGTGGTCGCATGGGTTGGGGGCTAAGGGAAAGGGGCTAGTGCCCAAAAATTATTGCAAAATAGAGCAGAGCTCAGAAAGAAAAGATCCACGGGGATTGTTGATTGATCAAGAACCCTAGAATGAAATATGAAAGTTTTCTTTGAATTAGATTGGTTTATGAATACTATGGAATTTGTTAAGGACTGATGGCCTAACGAATTTTGGTTGACTACACATTATGTTTGCAGAGTTAAAGATTGTCAGAACCAAACCGAATTGTTCCATGGTGCACTGAACTGGAGGCGGCATGGAATGATTTCAGTTCAGAGAATGAAGCTAAAGGAATGGATTTCCATTTGGGAGTTGAAGGATTGAACTCTAATGGGCATGGAGAGGAGATAGATAAGGAGGGAAACATGATGAAAATCATTGAAAAGTTGTATAAAGATGTCCAGACTCACCAAGCAGATAACAAAAAGCTCATAAAAGCCAGGGAGAAATAGGGAGAATTCAACATAAAGTTGATGTGAAGCCTAGAAAGAATCAAAAATAAGTTGGATAAGGAGAGTGGCTCAAGCAAAATAGGGAGTCGTGGGACCCTTGAGAAGAAAGGAAGATCAAGAAGCGTTAGCAAGCATCATCGTCACTCCTCGAAACATTCCAATAAGAGAACACACAACAGTTCAAGTCCATCTCCTACCAGAAAGCATAGGAAATCATAAGTGGATGAATTGAAGGGTGAAATGAATAAAATCAAGCCTCCTATTTTTGACGGAGAACACAAGAAATATGAAGATGATGAGACATGGTTGTTGGGCATGAGGAAATTTTTCCAACTACATAACTATTCTTCTCATGCAGAGGGAAGAATTTCCATTTACCAACTTAAAGGAAAGGCATCCATATGGTGGGATCAGCTTGTGCAAGTATAGCATGTCAGAGAGAAGAATGTTACATGGAGGGAATTCAAGAGACATTTTGAAAAGAAGTACTTAACTAAGAGGTATTATGACAAGAAAATGAAAGAGTTCTTCGAACTCAAGCTGGGAAGTATGTCCATTGATGAGTATAAAAGAAGATTCTTGGAGTTGTTGAAATATGTCCCCTTCATCAAGGATGATACAGTTAATATTCAAAGGTATTTGAGTGGGTTGTCATCTTCCATCAGTGACAAGATCCAGTATGATGACCCGAAAACTATGAAAGAAACTATAAGGAGAGAAAAATGCTTATATGATCAACAAAAAGAAAAGCCTACTTTCCAAAAAGCTTAGGAAGACAAGAAGCAGAGGCAGAAGGGAAACAACCCACCATTTTTTAGGAATAGCCCTCAAGGACATCCAGTTTTGAGAGATCCAAGGATGGTTGAAGTAGGTGGGCAATGGCCAAGGCTGACACCTATGGAATGTTGGGGATGCAAAGGGGATCATAGATATGGATATTGTCCTCACATAAAGGACAAGGTGAGAGTTGTTCACAATGTTCAGCAAGCAGAAACAGTGGAGGACATGGTCAGAAGAGTACCAAGGATCTATGTAGCCTTGGAAAACAAGCAAGTTGAGTTTCAATCACACATGATTAAAGTTGAAGGTATGGTAAACAACCAAACCGTTATTATTTTAATTTATTCACGAGCTAGTCATAGTTATATAGATCCTAGAATGGTGGAAAGTTTGCATTTGCCAAGAATCAAGCATGGAAAATCTTGGTTAGTGCAGTTGGCTACAGGAGCCAAGAGAAAGGTTGTTGAGTTGGTTAAGTCTTGTCCAGTGGACATGAATGGACTAAGCACAAGGGATGAATTGAACATCTTACCTTTAGGTTCCTATGACTGTCTAATTTGGATGGATTGGTTGGACCAAAACCATGCTATCTTAGACTATCGTAACAAGGCATTCACTTTCCTAGATGAGGAAGGAAACCCAAGGAAAGTGCAGGGAATTCCAAGGGAAGTTACTGTCAGATAAATCTCATCAATGCAGCTGAAGAAGTGTTACGAGAAGGGCTTCCAAATATTTGCAGCTCATATGGAAGAAGTGCCTAAGGGTAAGGTGTCAAATGTTGAATACCATGCAGTATTAAAATATTTTGTATATATTCCAGGAGTTACCCAGACTACCCCCGAAGAGATATATTGATTTCTCTATAAACCTGATGCCTAGAGCAGCTTTAGTGTCACTGACTCCCTACAGAATGAGTACACCGGAGTTTAAGGAACTACAAATGCAGCTTGAAGAGCTTCTGAAGAAGGGGTATATCCTCCCAAGTGTATCACCTTAGGGTGTCCGAGTCTTGTTTGTAAGAAGAAACATGGGACAATGATATTGGGCATCGATTTCAGATAGTTGAACAAAGTGACTATTAAGAACAAGTATCCTTTGCCAAGGATCGATGATCTCTTTGATCAGTTGAAGGATTCCAAGATATTTTCAAAAATAGATCTCAAGTCAAGGTACCACCAGGTAAGGATAAAGGATGAAGACATCAGCAAGACTGCCTTCAGAATAAGGTATGGTCATTATGAATTCACAGTGGTGACATTTGGGTTATCAAATGCACTTGTTGTTTTCATGTGCCTAATGAATGGTGTATTCAGAGAATATCTAGAAAAGTTTGTCATAGTATTTTTGGATGACATCCTAGTGAATTCTGAGTCAGAGGAAGAGAATTAACATCATCTGAGGATGGTGTTGCAAGTGCTAAGAGAGCACCAACTATATGAAAAATTGAACAAGTGCTCATTTTATCAAAAACAGATCCATTATTTGGGACATATCATTTCAAGGGATTGGATAGTCGTGGATCCTGAGAAGATAGAATTCATCAGAGAATGGTCAATGCTGAAGAATCTGACAGAAGTCAGATCCTTTATGGGTCTAGATGGCTATTACAGAGGGTTCATTGCAGGGTTCTCAAGGATATCTCACCCCATCACTTCCTTGCAAAGGAAGGAGAAGAAATTTCAATGGACAAAAGAATGTGAGAGAAGCTTCTAGCAATTGAAGCAGTTGTTAACCAGTGCTCCAATCCTTAGGATTGTAGATATGAATGAAGATTTTGTAGTGTGTACAGACACATGCAAAGAAGGATAGGGAGGAGTCCTCAGTCAGAATGGGTTTGTGGTATGTTATGAATCCAAAAAGTTGAAGGATCATGAAAAGAATTATGCAACTCGTGATTTGGATTTGGCAGCCATAGTGTACGCCCTCAAGAAATGGAGGCACTACCTCATGGGAAGGAGGTTTGCACTGAGGACAAACCATAACAATCTAAAGTATTTGTTTGATTATCCAACCTTGAAAGTTAGGCAGAGTAGATGGTTTGAATTTCTTTGTGAGTACAACTTTGATATCAAACATATCAAAGGAAAGGAGAACAAAGTGGTTGATGCACTCAGTAGAAGAGTGCATGAGCTACATGCTACGACCATTAGCATGTATCAAACTGATATTAAAGGAAGAATTTTGCAAGCTGCAAATGTTGATTTGCAGTACATGGAATTGGTCGCAAAGCTACAGCAAGGTAAGATGCTACAGAAAGTGGAATATTATAAATTGGACGCTAATGGAACACTCTTGTACAAAAACAAAATTTGTGTACCTAATTTCTAGGAATTGAGAATTATGATCTTGAAAGAAATGCATAATGTGCCTTATGCTGGGCACCCTGGATATCAGAAAATAATGGCAGTAGTCAAGAGCCATTACTTTTGGCCAGGTATGAAGAAGGAAATTGAATATTACATCGACAAATGTATGGAGTGTCAGAAGGTCAAAGCTGAACATAGGCACCCAGCAGGGTTGTTACAGTCATTGCCTATTCCTGAGTGGAAGTGGAAAGTGGTGACAATGGATTTCATCACAAGATTACCCAGAACAAATAAGCAACATGATTTCATCATGGTTGTGGTGTATAAGCTTACGAAAGCTGCCCATTTTATTCCAATGAAAACTACTCACAAGGCAGCTAATGTTGTTGATATCCATATGAAGGAAGTAGCACAATTGCACGGTATTCCCAAGACAATTGTGTCTGACAGAGACCCAAAATTCACCTCAAAGTTCTTGAAAGGGTTATTCAAAGGGTTCGGAATGAATCTGAACTTCAGGACATCCAATCATTCTGAGTCTGATGGGAAAATAGAAAGGGTGAACCAAGTGATGGAGGACATGCTAAGGATGTATGTGATGGACAAACCATCTAAATGGGAAGACTACCTACACTTGGTATAATTTGCCTACAACAATGGGTATCAAGCATCACTGAAGATGAGCCCATTTGAAGCATTTTATGGCAGAAAGTGCAACACACCAATAAGTTGGGACAACCCAGCTGATAGAGAAATAATTGGGCCAGATTTGCTCAAGGAAATGGCAGAGAAAATGTTGAAGATTAAGAAGAATTTAAAGGTTGCCCAAGATAGGTAGAAAATCTATGTAGACAAAGGTAGAACCCACAGGGAGTTTAAAGTGGGTGACCATGCTTTCATGAAGGTGAAAGCCAACAAAAGTTCCCTAAAGCTGGGAAATTTTTCCAAGTTGGCAGCCAAATATCATGGGCCATTTGAAATCCTAGAAAGGATTGGACCAGTTACATATATGATTGCATTGCCTGCATCCATGACTGTACATAATGTGTTTCATGTTTCATTTCTTAAGAAATATATACATGATGTTAATCATGTTATTGATTGGAATGTGATTCAGGTGGAGCAAGAAGGCTTCTTGTAGGTGCATCTGGTGCGTATACTAGACCGAAAAAGCAAGCAGCTTCGAATTCAAGCCATATGGATTGTAAAAGTCCAGTGGAACTGGTACGGTCCTGAGGATGCAACATGGGAGCATGAAGATGTTATGCAGGCAAAGTACCTGCATCTTTTTGAAGATTTTGGAAATCTTCTTGTTGTTGTGTAAATAAGTTGCATTGAGGACAGTGCAAAAATAAGGGGAGGGGATTGTAACACCCCAAGGCCGAGCCCATGCTGAATTGTAATTATGTTTATAGGCGGGTGAGCCGAGTGGTTATAAACTGAGAGACTTGTGTGTTTATTGGGCTGGTGAGCTAGATGTTAAGGCCAATGAGACTAATTTTGTATATGTAAATAATCACATCATTAATAAAATTATATTGTTGCGTGTAGATCGACCATGAAGAAGAGTTATGGGGGACTAAGCTCCAATAGGTAGGGTATGGGAGGGGGCTAACTGTCTAGGCCTAGGGGCTAAGCTAGAGGGCTTACCTCTAAGGGAATAATATTTTATTATTATTTCGCAAAGGCTATGGTTGACATAAGTTGTGTTGTCCTAAGTTCCTGGGAAAAAGGGGAACGAGTGCTAAGTGAAACTCATGCGGTTTCAAGAAGACATGTGTCAACCTGGGCACATGTAGTTTATAGCTGGGAAATCCAACTCATTAGGGGTTCACTTCCCATTCTGGCATTGTTTCCATCCTTGCGTCTGTACCAATTTGGAGTTTTTCCTCACGACCCTTACGATTCTATGGAAGTCTTCCACCTTCCTAATTGACTAGGGATTCACGCATTGAACTAGTTCTCCATCATCATGGCCTCTGTATCTAGTACACACCTTTGGAATCCTGCAGTCATACTTGAGTTATCTCATGTGTCTCATGTGAAGCCTGACGCATTTGTATGTTCCTAAGTTGTGTTGTGTATTAGTGTTTGGTTGTTTCCATTTTCAGTGTCCATACATGTTTTTTGTTGTTGTCGTCACCCATGTGCAGTTGAATGTTGTTGCTTTGTTGCTTAGGAGTTGAATTGAAGAAGTAGGTTTTCAGGCCTGTGAGCAACTCTCCCAGGTGAGAGAGTTTGTTGGGAAGTGAGTTCTCCTGGAAGGGAGTCCCGTAGTAGCTACAATACTCTGATACATCTGGTCCATCCTATTGTTGAAGCCCAAGGTAAGAGAGGTGTAGTAGCCGATGGACTTGTATTAGTGAAGGTTCACCCTCCTGGGGTGGAGCAGGCATGTGGAGAATGAGGGTTTGTGGGTTGTTGGAATAAGTGGCTCCTGAGATAAAAGATCCTTCCTGTTGTTATGTACAACTTCCTTGTTGTCCTTGCCAAGCCTAGAATTCCCTTGCTCAGTGAAGTTTAGTCCCAGATCAGGGGTGACCCACTGTTGAGCGTGATGATCAGCATGGTCTAAGGCTGGGAGGTTCATGGAAGGTCTACATGCAATTAGTGGTCATCTATTAAAAGAAAAGTACCAATTCTATGTTCGTTGTATGTTGTGTATTTGTACTTTCATTATAATTAATGAGTAATGTCTATATACATATATATGTTGCATGTATGTGTTAAATGTTGCTTCGACATGAACATGTGTATGAGTAGAGTATTAATGTCTGTTTAAATGCATTAGATAGATATATATTTATAAGTGTGAATACCATATGTTATCTCTATCTTCCGGTTAAGTTTTATATGTGATTATTTCTGCAAAGTTATTGGCTTGTTGTTTAAGGCCAGGAATGTCACAGAAATGTTATCATAGTAGTAAATAAAAAAGTTAAGGTTTTTGGGTAGCGTTACCCGGCAGGGGTTAGTGGTCGAGGGCATTACATTGGCCCTTTCCTGGTATAGAAAAGAATAACTTTTTCTAAGGCTAGAGAAATATTAATACAATTTGACTTTGAAAAAGAAAGCAGTTGGGTATATGATCCCCATGGTGTGATAGTTGCTAGGAATCCAACTTACAAGCATGAGACAAAATGGGTGATATAAAGGACTACAAACCTAGAATATTGGGAGGGAGTTAACGAAATTTTGGAAAGTGAGGCCCCTAGCTCAATCACATTATCATCACAGTCTATCTCAATCCAAGCTACTAAAATTATGAAATTTTCACTATCATAGGCTCAATCACGATCGAAGGTAAATGAACAACAAAGCAAGAAGCCTAAAGGAGTGGATGAAGAATAAGAAGAGGAAGATAGTCTAGCAAAGTTCCTAGATAAAGGAAAGAGTGTATTACAAATAACTCAAGGGGAGAATGA